>JAYMFT010369184.1:0-21867 GCA_038088735.1 Panulirus argus
ATATAATATTGTTGGAACTACTATTCCTTCAAACATACCCATTTTTGCTCTCCAAGACAATGTTCTCTCCTTCCACACATTATTCATTGCTCCCAGAACCCTTGCCCCCTCCCCCACCCTATGACTCACTTCCGCTTCCATTTGCTGCTAAGTCCACTCCCAGATATCTAAAATACTTCACTTCCTCCAATTTTTTCCCATTCAAACTCACTCCCCAATTAAATCGTTCCTCAACCCTGCTGAACTTAATAACCTTGCTCTTATTCACATTTACTCTCAACTTTCTCCTTTCACAGTGTCTCTTTACGACATATTTTCCCCATACACAAAATAAAACTAACATTAATGAAGTTAGGCTAAACACAGCTGGCCTTAGTTGCTCGTGGAATACGAAATGGCCTCACCTTTTCTTTGTCTGATGGGTCTTTAATTCTGCTGCAATCATAATACTGCAAATTCTAAGACAAAAACCTCACTCGAAAAGGAACAAATTAATTATTTTCATTCTGCAAGCTACCACTGGCTGGACAGATATGAAACAATTCAAAACCTTCTGCAGGTAACCTCATTACAGGACAGCAAGTTCCATATAACCTTTTTGTTCAATGAGTATATCTATGTATCATAAAGAAGCATCTCTAATTGTCTGATGAATTTTTGTATCTAGCTATATCTCTGATGCCTGTTCCAACTGGAACTTCCTCAAGGGAGTGTTCACAGCAACAGTCTCCATTGCTGGAGAACTCCAATGCTGATTATTAGCCTCTAGTGCTAAGACAAAAATTTACTTCCTAATTTCTTAAATCTCAAATGAATTCTCTAGCATTTCATGAATGAATATAAACTGTTAAAATATGCTGGCACATAAATATTTACAATGAGGAAAACAATAATCATGTATACAGATCCACATGTGGTGTTGGCAGAAAAATGGATATAATATTATTCTCCCTACACCATAAAGCGCTTTCCCCTATCACAAAAAAAAAAGCTCAATGTGTGAGGCTGGGTGACCTAGCTATGTTGTTTTCATGAAGAGGTTATATTGAGGTAGATGTATAGCAAAACCTACCTCCTAGTTTTTCAAATCTAAGAAAAAAGGGAAAACTTTCTCTCAATCTCTGATGCCTGTTCCTGACTAGAACTCCCTCAAGGGGGTGGCCATGGCAAAAGAGTCTCCATAACTAGTGAACTCCAGAGCTGCTTCTTTGCCTTTAAAGCCTTTTGCTCTTGCTCCTATTAGTTGCTTCATACAATATGAAAGGGATACAAGAGTAGTTTTTTATTCCCCTATCCCCAACAGTATAAGAAATCTGTAAATTAGAGTAAAAACACTAAAGCAGATGTTGTCAGATGTTTTGTGAGAGTTGGAGAGAGTTGCTGTTTGTACAGTGATTTCCAGCAACCCATGTATATATGAGACAAAAAAGAAGAAAGAAACCTGAGCCAGGGAGGAGAACTGTAGTAGCTACTGCAGCTCTGGATGACCCTGCTGTTGTCATAACTCCTCCCTATACCCAGGCAGTAGTGACTCCCCAGCCATTATCTGCTTAACACCTACTAATATAAATTCAACTACAGAATCCAAATATACCTATAATATGATATTACACTTTAATGATAAGTAACAGACTTTAGAAAATGCAAAAGGAAAAAATACTGACCGTTTCTTCAACACTGATTAGCTCCACAAAGTTGTCCGGGAAGACTCCAATATGACCATTCAGCTCACCTCTCCACCAACCCTTATCCTCAAGCTCTTTACACAAAATGGTGATTATGTCACCTTCTTTCAACTCCAGCTCATCCTCATGCTCTGCTGTATATGGGAACATGACTCGTGCCAGTTCCCTAACTGAAGAGAAAGTTTTGCTTTAATTACTCAAGTCATAAAATGCTTGAAAGTACTAAATGTCCACTTTCAAATTCTTTAAGTGATCATCATTTTTGAGAGGCCAATGTAAAGAAAAGCACATTGGACCTCATTAAGAAAGCACATTTTAATAAAAGACAGGGAAGGGCATGGATGTCCTATGTGTTTCTATCACATACTACTCTTATTTCTTTCACAGGCAGAGTATTAATGGTCAGTAACATGGACATATGTAGAAATATTACATTATGCACTTTATGTATGGTCCTTTACTGTCAAAATATGCTTGGATATATTCTAGCTCTTTATATATTACCAAAGTACTCCAACATCCTTGGATAACATAATGAGAACATTTAGACCAATGTTCACATAACCTCCACATGTAAGGGTGGAGGGGATGGAGATGGAAGGGTCTCCCTCCTCCTTACTCCCATTAAAATTAGTTATTTATTTCTTCTCTTTTCACCTGTCACTCTTCTTCACTTTCCTTACCAGCTGATAAATATCATAAGTGTTCCTCCTTTACTCATAGGCTATCCAAAAGTCTATGTACGTATTTTCCTTGAGATCACTGTTTGAACAATATGAGGGGTCAACAAATATGCATCTAAGATGATGATTGTAGGGGTACTGAGGATAGCTGAATTTTCTCCTGTGTCTACATGGTGATGGGAGAGACCTCCACAGGCTACTAAGGATATAATAAGTCAGCTGGATACTCACTGATACATGGGAAAAGTTAAACTGTCATATGCCAATTGTTACTAACCCTAATCAGATCTTTGGGTGACAATAGCTACTGTTTCAAGGTTGAGTGCAGTCTACACAGGGCCGGCCCTTCCTATATGCTCAAAGCATAGGGCCATGGCTGCTAAAGGCCCCTCTAGTCCCTATTGTTACATGACAGCCTTCAGAAGGCCAGAAATGCTGTTCCAGATGTCCTAAATTTTCTCATTCTTCTTGGGCCCCCAGTTCCCCCTAGAGACTGTGATTTACAGAGGAATTTAAAGGATGGAGAGGCCACCAAGAGAGAAACAACTTAAGGCCCCTAAAATGCTTAGGTTGGGCCTGAGTTTACAAACATATAGTCAGTTGAAATTAATCCCTCCTCTATTCCTTTTTCTTTTGCTTATAACCTTAACTTTCAACTGAGATGATCATGGTTAGGTCAAATTGGCATAGACAGAAAAGAGAAAAATCTTTTCTCTGGTATGAAGGTGCACTTCAAGCACCTATCTCAAACATTTTGTAGATATTCCTTTGAGACTTACACTATGCTTTTCAAAGGGAAACCACTAGGGGGCCCCATCTCTTGAACTTTCTTTACCACCATGGAGATTTTTAAGAAGCACTTACAGTTTATCATTTACTTATGCAATTCTAGCCATCCTTTACCCTGAGCCCAAACAGTAATTTTTCAAGTAATTTCAAACAAACGTTGTGCCTAGCCTCTTCTTATGACCCCTGGTTACTCTATCACTGTATCTCATTCAGGCTTGTACACTGTCAATATTATCTAATTGCTTTAAAAACTTTAAGGATGCAATCAAGTCACCACTTTTTCTTCTCTCCTCCTTGGTGGAATTAACAGTAGCTCTCAGACTCTTACTGTAGCTCATATCTTTCAATTTAGGTATCATCTTAAATGCCCTTTTCTAGACTTTCATTCAAATCTCTTGCTTCCTTAGGCATAGCAAGCAGACTTGAAAAGCATAATCCAGTTTTGGTCCAACTTATGATGTGAATAGTTCACCAAAAATGTCCTGATCCACATAACTTAAATGCATTTCTAATATTTGCCAAATGAGAGTTTGCCTTCATAACAATTCTTCTGTTGGAGACTTGTTATGACAAGCTAGGCACAATGTTTACTCCTAGGTCTCTCACATAAAATTTCCTATACCTTTGTTCCTATGAGGTAATAGCTGCACTAAGGCCTTCTTTCACCGTGCCCATCCTCTTTTCTTTGAATTTACTCTGATCTATATCTGTCTATATCTCTGATGCCCCCTCCCTCTGGGAACTCCCATCAAGGGAGTGGACAAGGCAAAAGAGTTTGATCACACTGTACATACCTATTTTTACTGTATGGGGAGGATGTTTTATACTTGTGGGGCCCCATCTCAGAAATTCTCTGACTATCTTACATGTGTGTGTGTACATGCATATATGAACATATGCATATTTCTGCTTAAGTATCTATTTGTACAATATGGGAAGACAATTCTATAAATCACAGGGCCCAATTTTTTTGCTGCTCTTTACTGCTGTACATCAGTTGCATTTATAGTTTCATCACTTAGTTAATTCCAACTTTCAACCATCCTTACACTAAAACAGTACTGCTTCATGTCTTTTCTGAGAAGCTTCTTGCTTAACCTTATTATAATCTCTGGTTCTTTGCTTTTGCATCTTACGAAGAACTGTTCTCTATTAAATTTTTCCACATAATCATGAATCTTAAAGGGTGTAATCAGGTCTCCCCTAACTCATCTCTCATCCATGGTGGGCAAATCTGCAGCCCTCAGTCTCACAATGTAGCTCAGCTCTCTTAATTCAAGTATCAATATGGCACCCTTTCTTCAGACTTTCTCAATTGAGTATTTGTGTTTCTTTAAATGTACTGATCAGATCTAAAGGGAATATTTTAGCTTTGGGTAAATATATATTATGAATATTTTACTGATATACTATTTGCCAGCAAACAGTCTGCCTCCTTTACAATTCTCATGATGTGGATCTCTGATGAAAGGTTAAGCACAATTTTTCTACAGTCTTTTTCTCATAAAATAATAACTATACAAAGGCATTTTTTTCACTGTGTCCTAACCTATTACTTTGTGATTGGATTTCATTAGCCATATATCAGACCAACTTTGAAGTTTCTATAAGTCACCTTAATGGCTGATGAAATAATTATCATTATTTTCTTCTCTAATGACCTTGGCATTATCCACAAACAGGATCAATTACGAGTTCAGTCCAAGAAGCAAGTCATTAATATCTAAGAAGAAGAGGTATAGACCCCAGATTAAGCCTTGCAGCACATCACTCGTAACATGAGCATATTTCAAAAATAATCCTCAAATCTGTGTCTTTTGCTCCCCTCCTTTACAGTAATCTATCCAGTGAAGGAGTACCCCTTATACCTCATTGTAGATCTAGCTTCTTAATCAGCATCTGATGTGATAAAGTGTCAAATGCTTTCTGGCAGTCCAGGAATGCACAGTATACCCATCCAGCTCTTTGGTTTAAAACAGAGCTCACTCTATCACAGAAGTCTGAGAGTTGCAATAAAAGATTTCCTTTTCCTAAATCCATGTTGTCTCCCAATTATGCAGCTCCTCTTTGCAAGTAGTCACCCATATGACTTCTGATTATCTTTTCCATTTTTCATAGACCACACTTGTTAGGAAGACTGGTCTAGAATTGAGTGCAATTTCCCAAAGATCTTTTTTAAAGGCAGGCCATTCATAGCATTATGCCTTCCAGTGACATAATGACCAATATTTCACGGGATCTAATAAATGTCTCAGCCTTTTTCATCTGCACTGATAGAAGGACTTCATCAAGATAAAGAGCCTTTTATGGGGCATTATGGGGCAAAGTGTTTAAATAATCTTCCAATCCCATCTTGCTGGTGTTGAATTAATAATGTCCTCCATTGCGAAACTTTTAAACTTATCATTCAGGTCTTTGCATATTTCCTTATCATTCTCCATATTTCTTCTCTCCAGATCCATTGGCCTGATAAGCTGCTCTTTAACACAATTTGCTCTTGGTAAACTTACAGAAAAGTTTCTGATTATATTTTGTCTTCTCCAAAATATTTTTTTCAAAGTTTTTCTTCTCCCTCCTTATCTTACTGCGCTCATTGGTTGCTCTCTCACACCTTGCTGCTGTGATATCTACACCTCCTCCACAGTGTATCCCAAATGTCTTTTGCTTTCAAAGATATTTTAATGAACCACATCTCTCTCTCTTTTGAACTTTCTCTTTTCCTTGCTTCTAATGGTATCCATGTTCTAACTCATTTATTGTAGATATCATGAAGCCTTCCAAAGAACTGGTCTATACTCCAGTTATACAACTCTATTTCTCAATCTAGACTTTAAAGAAACTGTTCAGCACTGTGTAACAGCTTTATTATTAGAAACTGTTCAGCACTGTGTAACAGCTTTAACTATTTCCTCTCTGAGTCCAGTCTTCCCTTTGATCCTCCTCTTTTGATCTCTTCAACCACATAGTCAGACTCAACATTAAATGATAATTCTTTCCAAATGACTTATTATGTTTCCATGCTACTGCACGTAAAGACAAAGTATGGAGAAAAGGCATTCACCCCTCCCCCCTCCGGTTCTTGTATACTAAGGGATCTGATGATACAGGAAGTACTCCTACTTCTACGAACTTTTCTCAAAGGAAGGAGTAACTCACTGCTTTCTTCCCCATCCTAATTATTCCTTCACTGTTATAACTACAATTCTTCTGGATCAAAGATGTTCCTTGGGGTTGTAAACTATCTGCACCATCAAATTTACAGTAATTTTACCCATTATGTACTGTTTGAAGGAACCATCCAACAATATTTCCTGAAATTTAGTGGTGTCCCTTATTACAAGGGGGAATCTCCCTCTTTATCTTTTCTGTCTCTCTTTATCACTGCATACCCTTCTGGATGGACTAGGCCAGACTTTAACTATTTTGTGAATTTGCCTCCAACATCCACACTATCAGGATTGATTCTCCTGATTGTCTTTGAACTCTAAGTCCTACCATTTCCTTACCAGTCCGTCTGCATTTGCACACATGATCTTAAGCCTTAGACATGTACTACTTAATAATATTGACCTCCCTGAGCAATATGTGTGAGCACTGTTTCTTTCTCTGTCCCCATTTGATTATTCTTGTTTTATGTCTTCTAACTGGACTAATTGGCTTTCTCTTTCCCTCTCCTTTTGGTCTGTCACTCCTGACAAACACTCCTTTTAATTCATCCTTTCTGTAAAATTGAGTGGCCCACTGAAGCACTTCTTGGCTGCACACCTTTATATCAAAGGTAACAAGCAGTAAATTCCTTTAATGATTTGCCTGTATCCACTGATTTTCATAAGTTCTTTATGTCTAGACTTGTATTCAAAGAGTCCATTACATCATGAAACTTTCTGACCTGCTCCCACTCCTTAGTTTCGATTACCTCTTTGTTTGGAAGACTCTTCCAACCTGAAGATCATCACCAATTTATGTTTCTGAACTACACTCAGCAAAGTCTCTCTAGGTTAAGGAGTGGCCTTCCTTTCAGTTTCTCCTAGAGTCATGCTAAGTCCTCCTTTTCAGCTTTTATCTTATCAAATATCTGTATTTTCATTACCATACATCTATCTTCAATGATCTACACTTTCTTAAACCTTTAGATGGCAGTATTGGGCTGCAGTGTTCATCTTCATATGTGAACTGAAAATTCAAACATTCTTTCCCACTTGAAATGATAGACTGGCATTTAAAAGTAAGAAAAATACTTAGATAATTATTCACATACCTTTGTTGTGGTCTGGTCCTCTGCTGAGTAAGGGGCGGAGAAAGCTGTGGTTGACACGCTTGACAGCTGCTGAGAAGAGAGGAAAGGGAGAGTTTCTTTCTTTCCATTCAACTTTGTTTCACAGTCTACTCTTCTTCTATACATAAGCACAGTGTTGGTAGTGAATAACATGAATGCCTTTAGAAATATTTCACTACACATTAAGAATGAGTGATGAGGGTTAGGTTTCTTTATCTGCACTAGGTTTCACATTCTACTCTCATTTCATACACAGGCACAATATTAGTGGTGAATAACAAGAATATATTCAGAAATAAAACAATATACATAAAAATGAGTAATGAGGGAGAGTGGTTGGCATGTGTGGGGGGAGGTTTTGTTTCTTTATCTGGACTTGGTTTCACAGACTACTCTAATTTCATGTTTACGCAAAGGACTGGAAATGAATAACATGAGTAAATTTAGAAATATGACAATAAATATGCTAAAAATGAGTATGAGGGAGATCTGCTGGCACACATGGTCAGGATACCGACGATGTTTTTTCTTTGGAAACATTCCATTTCTTTACCTATCATCTGTTACTGAAGTCCTCCATCGTCCAGGACTAAATACAATGAAAACTAAGGGCAACTGTTACATCATTTCTTCCACATGAACAAAGGCCAAACTGACAGTGGTACAAGTTGTCTCCCATGCTGTTCTCTACTCTTCATGTAACCTTGCTAAAATGACTGTCCAAATCATTTATTACTATACATTTTTCATGTTGGTCTTCTTCACTTTCTTTGCCAACTGATCCACATACAGTAAGTGTTCCTCCTCACCACTAGGACATCTTACAAAATACATTTCCATGGAGTTACTGTTTACACAAGCTCTGCAGGATAACAGCCATACACTTACAATGGTGGTTGTAGGAGTACCAAGGACAGCAAAATCTTTTACTTTGCCTTCTTGGCAATGGAAGAAACCTCTAAAGGTTACTTTCTTCATACATGTTTGCCATTTCCTGCATTAGTGAAGCAGTGCCAGAGAAAGATGAAGAAAGGCCTCATTCACTCACATGCTAATGGTATGATAAATCAGCTACATATTCAAACGGGGTCAGGAAAAATTCAATCATTTGAAATGGAAGCTGCCCTGTAAAGGATTATCAGATGACTATGTAATCTATATAATGGTTTAATTTTCCATCCAATGCTTCAAACATTTCCCTTAGACAGAAAACTGCCTTCTCTATGGCTCTGCCCCACTCCATTCACCTCTGCAGCTCTTCTCGTCATTCCTAGAATCGTATCCTTAGTCCTACATCACAATGAATTTCCAATCCTTGAAATACTGTACTGAAAGACAGTGTCGTCACAACTGCTAGTAAATTCGAGCCCAAAAGGCCCACATCTGTTCACTCAACTTCTCACCACAATGAAGCCCTTCTTCCCTGGCTACCATATCCTCCCTCACCACCACCAGGCCTTCTTCCCTGTCCCCAACAACCTCCCTCACCATAACCATTTTCTCCCTCCCTAGCCCCATATCCATCTCCTGCCACCAGCACTCACTCCCTCCCCTAGCTACCTCACCTAAAATGGAGGATGGCATTATTCAGTGGTATAATCATGCACCCTGCCAATTTCTCTCTCCCTACCTAACACACTGCTTGCAAAACCTTACCACTCCACAAGAAAATATATTTTTAAAAATATTTTGCCCCAGCAGCCAAGGAAATAGATGAATTATAGACAACATTGTATGGAGTTAGTCACTGTGCATCTGACAACTTCCTCACAATGTCTACAGACCAGGGACAGACAATACCTTTCTACTGTATTGATTTCGACCCATCTTTTTGAATACCAATCAACATTTCAATTACGTCTACTGACAAAGGGTTTTGAAACCTTACATATGTAGAAAGTTACCTTTTAAAGGACTGGCTTTCTTAACTACGATGAATTACAACTTTTACAAGTACGGAATCTTTAGAAAAACTGACTTTATCACATATGAAATAACCTTTCTCAAAGGCTATTGTAAAACAGGAATGATACCTTACAAAACATGATTAAGCTTTCTTCACAATAATATTATGCTTTTCTTACCAGGTTTAGGAGGTAACTGTGGTGGTGGAAGCTGTGGCGGTAAACCACTTGGTACTGGTGTGGGACGCTCTCTTTTACTAACCTGTTGACCCTGCAGGCACATGTATTATTAGGAAAATAAATCTTGCATATACTCTATAAATCTAAACACTTGAGATACTTGTAGTCCTATAAATGATATAAAATTCTCCCCACAAAGAAGATATTTAATCATTTTCACCACTGTTTGGATTTCTAAATTCAGCTGTTCTTAACTAAACATATATTTTGTTGAACAAGAAGTGAGGCATCACTACAGAAAAGTAAATACTGCCAACCAACAACCGGGGTGTGTGTGTGTGTGTGTGTGTGTGTGTGTGTGTGTTATTGGGGGGGGGGGGCAGCTTATGTATAGTTTAAATGTACCTAAAATTAAACAAATATGAAAATAATAAGATAAATCTTAATAATTATGACTGCTCAGCTTCTGCTTTATAACAATGATTTAAAGCTGAAATCAAACACGTAGTTTTGCTTTAATATATGAAAGACTATACCTCTTTAGGCTCTTCTTGGCAATGATAATGAGAAGCCTGACCACATATTAACACACAATAATTAAATGTTACCGAGATGAGTAAATGATAACTTACACACTGTAATAGTGTCTTAAAAATTTCAATCCAAACCTAGTCTGTGTAAGCTTTCAACTAACAGTTGGGGTGAAAATTAACTCTGGGAAGATTTAGGAATTGCAAGTCAAAACCCACAGACTGTCTGGAAAACTTGGTGTAAATTTTCAATTAAGTTGTTGAAAACTATTTCAGTGAAAATTCAACTCACAAGAATAACATCTGCTAAAGGGAAACTTGGGTATGATTTCCAATGAGGATATTTGAATGATCCTTATCAATTTAATATTGTTCCCAAGAAAATTTTGGTTTTAAAAACCTTAATCCACTCACGATATTGCTTAATCATTAATAATGCATTAAGTAAAGCATCAATATATCTGCATTAAAGAGACACAAACTGACATTCCTCTTTAGAATATCCATACAAGTAACAATGGTTAGATCTTAAAACGGTCTTACTAGCTTTGCTTAACATATACAAGGGCATATAAATATACTCTGTAAAACAGAATATGTATTCCTAACATGGCTTTAAAAGCTAAATAAATTATAGGTTTCTAACTATGTTTCAATGCACAGCCAATTTAATTTTGAAGACAATATTGCTGTTATTACTCTAACAACTGGAGTACCACTTCAGTTCCAGAGCAGGAAAGTATCAACCATTATGCTTAAACAAGTGCACAAGGTTTTTGGATTGTAAAGATAACCTCCACAAGGGGTTAATATTCCATAATACATTCATCAGATCCCTTTAAAATAAACACAACATTTTCAGAAGGCATGTCTAACACTTCGATGATGCCATGCCATTACAACCTCTATTTCTCTTATTTCAAAGTGCCCTGAATGTACATCAAAACTATTAATTTCTTAAGCCCACGGAAAACATTTCAAAAACAAACATATAACTGCTTTACCAGACGTAACCATGTTGAAGTTAAGTGTGGTAAGCAATACAAGTAGAGCATTTCATTACCCCTAACATGCACAACTGCTTGACTATCATTACAGCTGGAACTACAGGTCATGAAACGAGTCTAAAATCAATGATTATGACCTCAGAAGTTAATACAGTCCTTATATCATCAACCACAGTCATGTAATAAGACTTGAACTAAAGTCTCATGTTTAATCAAACCTCAAAAGGATGAGTGAGAAGAAAAGCCATTATCATCTTGTTCTGGCTCCTCATAAAATAGCCAAGCCAGGCAAGAATCATGAGTTTCAGGGTCACATGATGAAAATATCTAGGAAGCCCTAATGTAAATAACTGATGCCTAAACAACGAAGAAGTTTTCTGTCTTTTGCTTCTTGTTGTTGCATAATACAACATAGCCATAACACTTGTAGTAGTCAAGAGACTGGGAGCAGTGATACTACAGAAACCAGATGAAAAGGGGCTTTGAGTAAATGTTACAGCTATCCACTGAATTGCCTTATGTTTATGGGTGTAAATTCTTTTATTTCCAGCTGGGAGCTTACTATTTCCACTTATTGTTTTGAATTACCTAAGCAAATCTTTTATCTACTTGAGGTTTCACAAATGCTTACAATCTAAATCATCTATAACTATTGTACCCAAAATAAATTTTCATCAAAAGAAAGAACTCCTCCTGTCAAAAGTTCAACAAACAACATATTTTCTTTTCTTTTCTTGTCCACCTTTTTCCCACCTCAGTGAAGTAATGTCTGGAACAGAGAACTGAGCCCTGAGAAAAAATCCTTGCTTGACTCCTTCTATTCAAAATTTTAGACAGCTTATACAAAAAGGGGATTTCCAGCACTTCTGCTCCCACCAATTCTAGTCACCTGCTAGTATATACAGGAGACACATGAGTAGTATTCTTTCTCCCCTATCCCCATGGAAAACAAAGAATACATCATTTACAATATCTTACCTTATTTTTTTCCTCACCAACAGTAAAGCTTATCCTATCTTTTTCCAAAGAGTTGATACGCTCTTTGTCAGCAGCATTAATTCGGGTCTTATCAACTTTTGATGTTACTTTCTCTGCCTTAGGTTCTAGAGCTGGAGGTAGTTTGTGAGGTAGGTCACGAAAGTCTTTGACTTGACCTGGTGATTGAAAATTAAATTATAGCTGTAATACGTAGCATTTTAAAATGAAACATAAAAATGTGAGTTAGAGATTCACACAGTGTATAACTATTCACTTTATGACATATCAATCTATTTCTAATCTACATTGAATCTAGTGTGCATGAGATGGAGTAAAATCCATATTACAGTACAGAAAGTGTCTACAATAAACAAGATTTCTTACTTCTAATGTGAATCAGATCATTTGATTTTTTTCATGAATTACACTCGTATATGTTCATTTGACATACTTAGTTGATCAATTGAAACTTGCCTATCTATCTGACCTATTGATTTCATGTGCAAACCCTTACAATTGTGAAGAGTCAGAAGTCCATCCTCTGGAAACATCTAACATGCCCTTAAATCCTACAGACTATTTCAGTGGATCTACATATCTTGTGCATGATTTTCCTCTCCTCTTACAACATTCAAATAAATGAACATATATATCTTCTTAAGAAGCCTACCAATATTCAGCCAGACTCTAAAGACAAAGATCTAATTAACTTTAGTTAGGCTAATGAAAAGCAAGGGTACACTGGTCACAATATCATCATGTTACCCCTTAATATTTGCTTTGACTTTACAAATAATGACACTAAATTCTAAATTAGCTAACTCCAATATAATACTTCATGATATGAATAATGTAAGTGCTTGAAAAATGTATAAACATCAGTGACCTAAAATTGTCAGCATCATCATATCTCTTAGAAAAGAAATGCTCAACTATAGAAATAGTTGTTTTGCAACTGCAGCAAAGTAAGTTTCCACTTTAGAGTAGAGATTAAACTCTTACTTAATCCAGGCTTAGTGGCCTCTGATTGCTGGGTTCTGGTCAGCTTATTCGAGCCTAAGAAGTTCTCAGTAGAGTCTTTTGATGAAAGGATGATTTGGCATTGTCATGAAGTTTCACATCATATTTTTCAATTTCATATCAGCTTATACCTCATTCTACCAGCTCACTGATTACATGAAAAATATTAAGAATGTGGGTAACTCAAAAAATCCCAAATACTCACCATTTTCTTTGGGGGTCTCCTTTCCCTTATTTACTGGCTGAAAAGCTGAGGAACCTGATGATCCTAGAATTTTTGCTGTGCCATTACTGGTTGGGTTTTCCAATTCTTTTCTCACAGGTCCTTCCTTTTTTAGGTCAGTTAGTTTAACTCCATAGCCCATCCCTTGAATAGGTTTTGGTTTTATTTCTGCAAGAAGAGAAAGTTCAATAATGAGGGGGATGTTTCCAACAAAAGGTGGTAATACTGTATCATTCTATTGAATTATGTGAAGCGATATAGTTCCAAAATTTTGAAGTATACCACCTTCATTAACTTTTTAATCCATTAATCCACCTTGTGTGAAGAAAGTGTTATTTATAATATATCAAACTATTTTCTATATCCATCTACAGCCTTAATAATGCTGAAAAAAAATCAAGAAAACCTTCAACTTCATCACACTTTGAGCCACTAATAAATATCATGATTCTGTTTGTTTGATATACCATGCAGAAAAAATTTACTTTTGTTACTAAAGAAGTAAAGTTGCTTTTGGGTACTTTCATCCTATCTCTAAAGTTTGATCCCAAAGTTTGATCTCAGAAACCTTCCAAATGGGTGCAAAGGTAAACCTTCTTTACATAGTTTATGTCCAAGCCATTCTCATCAATGGCTTTTTTTATATTCTTACAACATTTTTATTCTTAAACTAAAATGGTTAGAAAATTCTAGATGTTGATAAAATTCTCAACATCAAAACCCAAGATACAGAATAGCACATAATATCTACTATCAACTGGTTATATAATTCTTCATACACTTTAATGAATGTCCAAATAACTACACAAAATATTCTAGCAACAGGCCCTGATCTTTAAGACATATCAAAGATAATGATTTAACTGAGGAAATAAAGCAAATACTAGAAATGTTCTATACCTTTCCCATCACCATTGACGTTAAGTTGATTGTTGATATTTTCAAGATTAGATTCACTCTGCTTTGTATCAATGTCTTCGTCACTGACATCTTCTACAAAATTTGATGGAAACATGCCAACCTGAGGAAGATTAGGTGTGATATGATTTCTTTAGCACACACTTGGGTGGAATAATATGATACCAATTACAGCAGTTGCAGCCATAGAGTAGAACCTACAGAAACTATTTCATGAATAAAAACTGATCAACAATGATATATGATGTGGATGAAAATCTTTGAAATTATGAAAAGATATTTCTTCCAAAATAGGAGAGCAATATACAAGGGAAATGAGATAACCTTACTCTCTTAACAACACACTAAATCCCAAAATAACCTGTGGTAATTTGTCTTAACAGCTTGCAGGGGATGTTCTATACTCATGGGGCCCCGCCTTGAAAACTTATCCGTTATCACACAACTTTATACATCTTTGCATCCTTTCAGCATTCAAAATTCATCAATTAACTTATTCCAATCACCCATTATGATAAATGTCTCTCCTCAAGCAATCAAGTACCAGAGCAGTAGCTGCATAATGGATTTTGTTGGAATATGGGTACCGATATTGTCATGGAGACATGGTACTGTATCAAACAAATTATAAATTACACTGTGGAGTTATATTTTCCCAGTATGTAAGTTTATAATTGTTATAAATAACATTAAAACCACAGTTATTTATTGAAATTAACATAAATTCTTCCTAGTTTCTGTTCCCCATTCAAATTCCTTGCAAACATTACATTCTCAATGTCAATTATCATCACAAATGAGGCATTTCCACAAATCCTCCAAATCATCAAATTTTCATGTACAGGATGAGTTTATAAGAAAGTAAAGTGCAGTCTGTGTGACAGGTTACTCATAGAGGAGAGCAACGAATGTTAAATATTACATATGTGGCAACGGCTATACTTATCTATTCGTTTGTTTTATGCTGAGCTATTATCTTACATCATCATTTCTTCTTTATGATTTCTGTATGAAAAAATCTCTGTAATATCACACCTGATATGTCAGAATATTTCAATTAGTACAATTATGTCTGCTTTTGGGATTTCAAACTTTGGTGCTCATTTCCTTAATAGAGTAAAACTTCTGTTCACTGAAATGCTTGTGGGAATCAGCCATTTCTGATAATAAAAATTTCGGTTATTCAATTTTTTTTTTAATGAATAATTCAGAAACTGCCCATCCTTCACTTTATGTGGGGGTTAGGCTCTGTGAAAACTTTACACACAGAGAAATACAGCAAACCAACAAATAAACTGAGCAAAATGGGATGTGTGCAGCAGATTCATGGCCAACACTGGCGGATTCTCCCATTACCTTCACATTATGTAGTTTCTGATGTCAAATAAACTTATCTAACCATCCTTCACTTGCTTGAAATGGCTCTAGCTCTAGCTCTCACCCCAAAGGAAACTAACTTAAACTGCTACTACATGCTCTATTGGCTTAAAGTTGCAGGTTCCTAATAGAAGAGGTTCTAGGGTCACATATCAATCCCTACAATACTCTCATAAACACTTTAATGGTTCCTGCCCTCATCTGAATTCCCAGTTGCTGTTTGATTCCATTTCTTATCTATGTGTCACTAGCAACATAACAACACAGTTGGGAAAAGTCACACATCACTATCACTCATAGATCATAAATAAAAAAAAGGTGTGTGTGTGTGTGTGTGTGTGTGTAACAGCATTATCATGGCAGGAAGGCAAATATACAAGTCAACTATTGTACAGTCATACCAAAGTTAGCATTGTTCTGCTTAGTGCTGTTTCATTACAAAGCTCTCTCATTGCCAATCTATTTTTTTAAACAAAACAAAAATACTAAAATCTGTCAAGTGGTTCAAAGGTCCAGTCTTAGTACATGCAACATGCATTGGTCTCTTTTCTGTTTCAGCTGTGTCCTCAGCCAATGGGAAGAGCATGTGTTGATTAGCACTCACCCAATTTATGTCCTAGGCTATAATTTAGGCTATAATTTTTGAGTGCTTTCCTGGTGGCCATGTTCAATGCACCATGGTCAATTCATCTATAATTTAGGCTATAATTTTTGAGTGCTTTCCTGGTGGCCATGTTCAATGCACCATGGTCAATTCATCTATCATTTTTTCCCTACTTTTGAGTTCACATGAGGCCCATAATGTCTGAATGAAGGCTTGAAAGTGTTAATGATGGAAATATGAGCAAGCATTTAGAGTAAAGCAACAGTTTGGGTGTGAAAATGCATGATCAAACTGCTTACATATATTTCCAGCAATGAGGTTAATTTACCTGCCATATTTTTGCTTACTTTTCTGTGCATGAGAGGCCCATAATGTCTGGGATAGGCCTGCAGGTGTTGCTCTTGGTAATGTGAACAAGCATTTAAGGAAAAGAAACTGAATGTGAATACACAAGTTATAAAAAAATATAGCCAAATAATGAGGCTATTGATGGTCATGCTTCCAGCACTGTGCTTCATTTCTATACTTTACTTTTGCCAACTTTTCTGTGTGCAAGAGACCTGATATGTTGTACATGTCATGTGTAATACCTTTTTTTTTTTTTTAAAGGCTCCAGTCACGGACAAAAGTCCACATCAAGGCCGGGCCCTAATTGAAATGCAGATAGAGTTGGGAAAGGGGGAAAATAGACAGGGAAAGTATTTATAAATTTTTGAGAAAGTGAAAAACATGTCTCTTGAAATGAGTCAGGTCATAGTTATTGGGAAAGACATGAGAATATTGGTGTTCTGTTATAAGGAAGTCACTGTCCATTCAAGATGACTGGAGGGTGTATGCTGGATTTGTGTCTATTTGGGGTTAACAGAATGACTGAAGTCCTCTTTGGAGATGCAGACAGACTGATCTAGGTCAGCCAATGTTCCAATTGCTTAATGTGGTACATTCAAAATGACAGAATCCTAAAATCTTGACCAAGGCACACAAAAATGCCTCGTTCTCATACTAAAATAATTAAAAAACATAAATATGAAATAATAAGGACACTGATGCATGGCATGAAAAAAACCAGTCTAATGGCAGCACATTCTGGCAGCAAGCAGTCCTCAAGGACTGTTTACTTAAATAAGCTGGAAGTGAATAGGCCTACGAAATCATTTTGGAGGCAGTCACTCATTGGCCAAGGGCAAGCCCAAAATGAGTAAGCCACTGCTATCATAACTGAGTGGTTAGCGAAAAGTGAGGAAAAACTAATACTTCTGGACATACTAAAGGTTGGAAGGTCTTGAGCCTAATATTCTTACATAATATATCTCATACTTGCAAGACAGACTGCAGAGGAAAGAAATCTACATAAAAATGTTGATCAAAAGATAAAACAATCATACATAGCTTGAAACATAATGCAAGATACATACTTCACAAGCTTTCAAAACAATGGCATTCAATATATAGACATAACACTTAAGTTTAGTTTCTACATGTAACATCTAATTTCTAATACCTGTCCATCAAGTACACCTTTCCACCAGCCTTCCTCTACTTCTTGAAGAATAGTAATGGTCTGGCCTACACACAGTGCCAATTCATCGTCATGCTGTGGTGCATAGCTGAACACCACACGACACCGACGACCTCCCATCTCTGCGTTAAAAAACAAAAGTGACCATCAGGAGGCATAAGAAAACTTTAGTATGTAGTGTATAGCTACATTTCATAAACTCATAGTAGCAATATTTCAAAACCCATCAATTTGGGTGGCCTCTAGTAAAACCTCTACATTTAAGTCACTGGTTATTAAAAAGAAGTTCAGGTTACCCTATTTCTTGCTCAAGATTTAAAGTAAATAAACAATAATATTTTGGGCAATGTGTGAGTACCTTCCTAAAATTACCTGCTTTTGCATATACACTACCCATGAGGCTCCATATCTTAACCTCCCCTTTATTATTATTATGCAATCTCTTGAATTTCTGTACATTCTCAAGTTACTTTCCAGTAGAGAAGGGAATTCTGTGAAGAGAAATATTCTGCTAGACAGCTTGTGACAGTAGTAAAAGTTAGAGAGAAGTGGAGAGCTATAAAAAAAAAAATAAATGAGAATGATGTTATATGAGAAAGAGGATATATATGGAAAAAATGAAAAGACTAGTAATATGTGTAATAGAAATGGTGGAAATACATAATTAATAAATGAAATTATGAAGTTATTGTTAAACTGACTGGGAAAGTGTACATGGCAGATGTGGTTACATGAGTAATGATTTCACAGAAGCTGTGACCCTTCCATTTTTACATGTAAGGTGAGTAAAAATGACTGTATGAATTACAGAAGCAAGTCTTGACACAGCTGGTACAGCAGAGTACATAGTAATACTGTGATTCATCATGTTAAAAGAAATAGTAAAACTATTACAGATAAGGAACAAGGTGGGTTTAGGAGAAGAGGAGGCTATGAGGACCAGAATTTTGTACTTTGGGCAGTTTATAGGGAAGTTTTAGAGAAAATATTGCATATTACACATACAAATTTCATGAAGGCATAAGATAAACTTATGTGAAGGATTTTGAGAACATCCAACTTTCTGTGGTATGACTGAAAAACTTTTCAATTCTATTGAAGAGCTTTCAAAACAGAGGAAGCACTTGTGTATGTTAAATGGTGGTATGAGTGAGAGTGGTCTGAATAAAATGTGGGAGTGTATACAGGCTATATACTGTCAACACAGCTCAGTAACCCTCACTGGAATTACTCTTGATAGCTTATCTTGTGTATATCTGTACAGGAAACAATGAAAAATCTATCAAAATGTTGCATTTTCTTGCTGGGTTGTATCCTTCATTATTCTATACCAACATAACTGAGTACTGTAGTTACATCTTTCATTAACCTACTTTTTAAAAATATGTTTCCTTTACAACCATAACTTTCACATTCTCCCTCTGATTCTTCATGGATCACCGATCATGGAGCATTTTTTCACTGTGACTTGCCTTCACTTGTTTACATATTTGATCATGATGTCTGTGAACTACAATGATACTTTCATATTATATCTTACATGAAATGAGTCCAGTGCATTCTTCAAATATCCTTGGAATAACTGGTATAGAGACCTGTTCTAGCACAATTCTAATAACAGACATGACTTCCTGCAGCAAAGTCTGATTTGGGGGGAAATTACTGTTACATTTGTAGCTTCTCATTTTGACTTCTTGTCCTCTTCACAATATATTCTTCAATCATGGGTTTCTGTTGATCAAATACATATGGTCCTTGATCTTTCAACTTCCATAACAGTTTTCAAATTCACATGTCATTTGTGACATAGAGTCATTCTGTAACTAGAGTTTTTGCATCCATTCTTCTCAATTACCTGCACTCTTCTTAATGGTTTGTTTGACTGTCTTTTTTTGTGGCATTTTCCAAAGCCATTTGTCAAGGGATAGTTTGGGGCACTGATCACAGGAATATCATTCTGTCACACATAATCCTGCTCTCTATATCTGGTAAAGGCTGTTCCACTGTCACCCACAATAATGTCTGGTACCTCATGAATAATGAAGTCATCTTAATCTAGGCCACGTAATCTTTGCAGTCTACGTTAATGCATGAATCATATCAAACCATTTTCATAAAGCATGAATGACCATCAAAAACATATGCCCTTCCATGAAATGTGCATAGTCAATACACAATCTGGACCACAGATATGGATGTAGCATTTGCTACCCTCCTAAGATATGCCTCCATGACTAGCAAATTTTGCATGCAGTCACAAATCTTTCTAAATGCTTATCAACATTCAGTCATTATACAAAAGAATATGTTGCATTCTTCATCTTTCACTAAACCTGTACCTGGGTGAGTATTCTGTTCTTCAATAATACAGGTTCTACCACAAAAAAGGATGACAACAATTTCCCAACAAGACCCATCCATTTAGCATTGTTATTTCATTCCTTCTGCTGGTGATGTGGTCCAGTAACATTATCCTCCCACTGGAGGTGTTTCAGCAATCTCAGACTTCATTATAAATCCTGAAAGGCAATAATATTCAGGAATGTTGTATTCTACTGTAACATAACTTGATGTAAGCAGGTAATAACAATGACATATGGATAGTTCTACCTGTTACCATGACAGGGAAAGCCCTACCTTGTGAAAAAGTACGAGTTTCCAACTTCCTATCATGTAAGTACTAACCAAACAATGGTTAGTCCTTTTTCTATTCAACAAATAATTCTTTACAGGTTATGGTACAGAGAGAAAGACAAAGAGACAGACAGCTTACATTGTGGATGAATCATAATTGCTTTGCTCTGTGTTCCCTACAGCTAAGGAGTGTGCTGGTAGTGCTGTGGAGAGGGGTAGTACAAAGTTCATGATGCAAATTAGCCTGGGTTCACCACACAATCATAGCTTTGTTTTGATAATGCAGCAAGAACTTGAAGACACACCACCCCAATACCAAGTGGAAGCAACCTTTTCTTATATATAGGTCTCATGTTAATTGTCAGTTGCTCTGAGGTTTGCTGAATGAAATGGCTTTCTTTGGAGTTACCAGAATCTGCTCCATGCATGAGGTTACACCATGTGCGAAAAGTCACCTTCAGTGGGACTGTATCATTGGGAGTACAGTCTCACCAGAAAACTTCTCACTCCAAAGAGTCCATCTTTTCCCTGCAACTGGGAGTAGCACAACCTCAGCAGTTACATCTTGAAAGGAAGTTGTGGGTAACACAAGGACCCTTTCTCCCACAGGAAGCAACCACACTCAGTTAAACAAATCCAAAAACTTTCTTCATGTAAACATGGGACTAAAACAACACACATTTATCTTACACAACATAGAACACAGGCTAGGGTTGACTGCAGCCCGGTTTCCTCGACAACTCGATCCAGACCTATGCACTTTGGAGCATTCTCTTTTTGCAATCGATATCAAATACCAATCAAGGCAATAAGGGTTATTCATACACCCTAACTTAATATTCTATGCAGTCTTGAAATACACTTTCACCTGTGTACAATATACGTGTTCACATATAAATAAACAGCCATTAATACGTATGACCCAAACAAGAATGAGCAGCATAAGTTTGACTTACATTCTTAAATACACATATTATTTGCTGGTGAGAATAAAACTGACGGTAACAGAAGCTGTACCTTATATAAAGGAACACTGATGCGTCACAGTTTAAACCTGAGAGTTGGGCTTGGCTTAAACCCACCTAATGTTACTAAATGGGGATACAGCCTTCCCATCTTAAACAACACTACTTCTTTCCACACTCCTTGAAGCAAAAACTAAGACTGTTTCAACTCTACTTTACTTCCTCCATTGGATTTACTGCATTTTTCCAATGGTATCTATGCCCCAACTAAACCGGTGTGTATATGTATGACTTTACTTTCAAGTTTAGTCTTGTACCCATTATTTACTTTACCATATGTACACATGAATATAAAACATATTATTTATGTTTTTGGTCAATCGCTCCTGTCACATGGATATATGTCCTGACATTTAAATACAGTATCATTTCCTTTGTGTCAAGGAGCTCACATGGTATGATGAGGAACACTGTGAGACAAAGTACACATTTGGGGTGGTTCTAGCTTTGTTTCCTTACTTGACAGAGTTGAGTCGAAAGCAATCCGACTTATAAACTGTCCCAGGCTAACTTCC
>JAYMFT010369195.1:0-21867 GCA_038088735.1 Panulirus argus
TATATATATATATATATATATATATATATATATATATATATATATATATATATATATATATATATAATAATAATAATTTGGTATATGATAAGCGACACTGTCTTCTTTCAATGGAGACAGTTAATAGCAGAGTGTATTTTTAAGTTAACTAATTGACATGATTTTGTCAAAGAGCAGAATATTTTACATTTCATTTCATGTATGAGATAACAGATTTTCATGTTCGGCTTAATCATTAGATGTAGTCTTTATAAATGAGCTGCCAGGTTTGAAAGACTTAGATGACTTTTTGGGTATTCAGCACATAAAATTGATATTCTGTTATCTAGTGGTAAAGGATAAACATGAAATAAAATGATAAAATGATGTACTATTGGTCTACTAATACATGTCGATGAACAATTCATCAGAGCTGTGGTGCAAAAAAAGCGCAGAACCAAGCGAGATATTCTGCTGACCCCAGGGGAGCTGCTGATTGAGGATCTGCCACCCATTGAGGATTTGCACATATCTGTGCCAGAGGAACAAGTTCGGCCTATAGGGACAATATTCAGCATCGTTGAACAGCAAGGTTAGTGAGAATGTCACTTGTCAGAAAATTGGTATCTCATGTCACATAAGCACATGTTATGGGCTTCATCTTCCTCTGTTGCCTTTTTGTTTCTTCTTAACTAATTGTTAAGCATGATATCCAGACCTTATGTCTTGTTCATCCATTCAACTAATTGTTAAGCTTCATACTCAGACATTATACTATGTCTTGTTTATCCATTTACCTAATTGTTAAGCTTAATGTCTAGGCCTTATGTCTTACTACATATTTTGAATTCGAAAAGCAAGCCTCTTTCTTTTGCATTACACTTACCACTTTGAATGAAATATTCTTAGTGTATGACTTGCTGTGAAATATATTAAGTAAAATGTGTTTCCAGTGGTTGTCGAAGCCTTTCCCAACATCCCAGCAATAGACCTAGACTCAGTGCTGTTCCTGGATCATGGCAACAGAGCCCTAGGGCAAATATTTGATGTATTTGGCCCCGTGCAACAACCATTTTATGTGGTGCGCTTCAATTCTGCTGAACATGTGAGAGGCTATAAGATTGATCCTGGAGACCTAGTTTACTTTGCCCCCAGCACAGAACACACCAACTTTGTTGTCATTGATGAGCTTATGAAGTAAGTAAATATTACCTGTTTTTACCAATGTTTTTTGCACAGTTTTTGTGGTCATACTTGTCCTCTTTTCTTTTGCATTTCAGAACGTGTTTTATAAATGTCCTTTCATCTTGGCTTTATATCCCACTTTCCACCTGCTTGTTTTTTGCACAGGCTAATGATTTGGGCAACATTGCTTGCTGGAAGGTTAGGTTAAGTTTGGTTATTTTATAACCCAGGACCTTTCTCCAAGGGATCATGCAGCTTCAAGGCTGTGCTGCAATCATTAACAGGAAAGTGATGGTTTCCTTTGGATTGAGATAATTTTTAAAGAGATTGTGCTTTGATGCTGTGATACAACCTCCCTGAAAGTTACTTTTCACTTATGGTTTGACCACAAGCAGTTGGATTTTGGTAATGCCTTTGAAGATGTGTGGTGAACTGAATAATTTTTACTTTCAGCATCAATAGGCTGAATCAGAGCATATGAAATGGTTGAGGAAACCATAGAATGGTTTGTGGGGCTTAGCTGTGGATAGGGGTTTGGTTTTGCTGCATTGTAAATGACTGCTAAAGAGTAGATTTTGAGAAAAGAAGCCATTCCTTGACTGTTCCCAACACTGTTTTGATAATGCAGGAAATGGCAAGCATGTATGAAGACAATAAAAGGAATGACAAATTTTTAGGTCACAGAAATTTGTTTCTTGTATGGTTGTCTATCCATGATATCTCCTTTTAACGTAATCATTGTTTTTATGAGTATAATTGAAATGGGAGACTGTGGCCAATTCTTTGCTCCTTGGAGCCATAGATATAGTTAAGTTCTTGCTACTGCTCTTCAGCTTGCTAGTGTTTTTTTGTCATTCCATTAATATACAGCAGAGGTGACTTCACAAAACTGTATCAGTTTTATTAGTGTTTTTTGGCATGTTTCATGTACCAACACATTCCATTCTTTGCATGCTCCACCTGCTCAAGGTTACACCTTGAGTGAAGAGTCACCTTTGATGAGGCTGTATCATTAAGAGTACAGCATTGTCTAGGAATTTCTCACTTCAGTGGAGTCCACATTTCCCTGCTACAGGAAGGAGTGCAACTTTAGGCTGTAGGAGCCTATGAATAGAGAGCCAGTGTAACACTAGTACTCTAAGAAAGGGTTTGTGGGGTAATTATAAAAAAATAATAAATATACAGATGATTTAATAATCTGTACAGATATCAGTCCTCCTTCCAGTTTGTAATTTAACCTTATTGATAGTCAAAGAGTAAGTCTCATGTAAATTCCAAGTGACTTCTTGTGTTTCAGACTCAAGGGTAGTGATGCTTCTGGGTTAACAGGCAATGAGCTGATGCCCTATGAGTGCCAAGATTTCTCTGATGATGAGGAGGAAGCGAGAGCATTAAGAGGGCCCAAGCAAGCCAAGGTATGTGCTGCATGATACATATTGGTCATTTCACTGCTTGTAGATCGTTTTGCTTGAACCTGATACATATAATTGGTCATGTCACTGTCTTTAAATCTTGTTGCATGAATGTGATATATTTTATATGTCATGTTACTGTATGTAGATCATGATTCCTCTAACATTTCATTGTTTTTGTTATGCGATTGCAATATAAAGTACATCTCTGCTTGGCTCTTATAGAGAAGTATAGCAGTCAAAAGAAGGAAATGTTTATCTAACTGTATTAGAGGTTCAATTCAGTTTTATTAAAGATCCAAGTATATATCAGGGTAGCAAATCTACCCTAGGGAATTGGGTACCTTTACCCTCTTGCCATCCAGCAGGGTTAGGATTGAGGACCTGTCTTGCAGAGTTAATTCCCATATTACTTGATCTGACCTTTATGCATGGGAATAGAACATTACCATATTTCATGTGTTTTATGGTATTCATTTCTTTTCCTAAAGTACTCACTCTGATTTCCCAGCTACTTAAACTTAATATGGATCTAATAACTTTCCCAGGGCATATAGCATGCATCAGCTTCACAATATTCAATGTACATAAGATTTAATTTCCTCCCCCTCAACTCTGTCTTCTCTCTTTATTTTGATATGCTTTTTCTTGTTCTATGGTCACTGTCTGTACCTCCATATGACACTTTTAGGTCTTCGTTACTTTGTCCTTTTTTCACGTACAGGAATTATTCTAATCATGCATCAACTACTTCATGTACAATGTACACTGTTAATCATGCATCAACTACTTCATGTACAATGTATACTGTACATGATTCATGCATTTTGGTAAATGTTTGAATAATTACTTACTGTTTTACATGGTATTTTTTACAGTACACTTCTGCCACAAATGAGTTCCAGCCTCAGAAAAAACGTGGCCGTGTACAAGTTCACACTCGAGGTCGTGGACGTGGTCATAGTGAAACTGTAGGAGAAAGTAGTGATCACAATCCGTTTAGGGGACGTGGGATGGTCTCAAGAGGTCATCATAGGTTTGGCCACCCAACTATGATGCAGCCAAGGTTTGGCCCACGAGGGCCTCCACCTTTCCCATTAGGGCCACCTGACTGCATGCATGGTCCACCCATAAGGCCTCCCCCACCTTTTATTCAGGGATCTCCAAGAATGCCACAGAATCCTGGGTCGTATGAACCAAGACCTTTCTCACATTTCCAAAACCAGATAGAAATGGCAGGTGGTCAAGAAATGGCCTTGATACCTCCTGTAGATGAGAGGTATCACAATGGTCCTCCCCCAAACACAGGTGGTTGGCCACAACCACCTACTTTACAGTTTGGGGGGCCACCACAGTTTACAATTCCTCGAGGATGCTTTCCTTCCCCAGGTGTGGCTAGTCCACCTGGTATCCCTAGCCATCCACAGACCCCTTCTCCTTCCCCAACAGGAAATTCATTACAGCATAGGGATCCACAAGGACCTTTCACTGAAATGATGCATCCTCATCCTCCAGCATCCCCAGGAGTTGAATCTGTAAGGGCTGGGGAAAGAGGGTGGTTCCCCCAGCAACTGGCAGAATCTCACATTCTACCACCACCTGAACAATACCCCCCACCACCCCCGTTACATGGCATACCACCTCCACCTCCACCACACAGCATGCCACCACCTACAGCATACAGCATGCCACCACCATTTCCATCACCTAACATACCACCACCATCTGTAGCACACAACATGCCAACCTTACCACCTGCATCTCACCCGCCACCTCCACCTCCTCATCAAGTACCATTTGATCCCACCCAACTTCCACCACCATTACCTCCTGCTAGTTATTATGGCTGAATATTTTGTAACATTTGAAGAATGAAGAATTGTTTACATCTATGATAAATGTTTTTTCTTTCATCCTTTTTGTAATTTTTTGGGAAGATGAAAAAGAGAGACTTTATTCTTATCTAAATAATATGAGGTGTGGAAGAGCTTGCAGCTCCTCTACTGAGATCTCAAAGGCAAATGTAAAGCAGTATTTACTCTAATATCACTAATTGTGTACCAAATAAAGTATATTTTATATAAAATATTAACATGTTTTTACTACTCATCAGAATGCTGTGTAACATCTCTAACAGCTAGTTTTTACAGCTTTAGCAACTAAATTTCCTTCAGAATCATATGGGAGTGTTAATTCTGGTGAGTACATTACTAATGTGATTTGTGCGTATTAAGTGTATATGCCCCCCCCCCCTTTTTTTTTAATATGTTTGAAATCATATGATAGTGGTTTGGGGCAATATCAAATTTCAAGATAGGAAACATGCATGATAGACTACTTGTCTTGTTTTTTACTTGTGCTAGTGAAATCATTTTTCTTTCAACAGCTAGTAAATAGCCCTGGGGTTAGGGAAAAATTAATACTGCCCGCATATCTCCTACATGTTGTAAAAGGTGACTAAGAGGGATGGGAGTAGGGGGCTGGAAGTCTTTTCCTGTACTACTTACCAAAAGAAGGAACAGAAGAGCCAAATTAGGATAATTTATTCTCTAAGACTCAGTCATCAGTTCTGGATGCTACGTTCCTCACGCAGGAAATAGCGGACATGTATGAAAAAAGAAAAATACAAAAAATAAAAGCAGTAAAGATGGACAATATTCATAATCATACTGTAATTAGCAAAATAAGGTAAACTGAAGATGTGCAAAAGGTATTCAGTATGAAGAAATTGTTAAAAGACACACAGGTGACATATGATATATGACAGATGACAAGATGGTCAAGAATATAAACAGAAGTACATTACAACTGAAAGTATAAGGAGAAAGGGTATATCACAGCAGACGTGGGAAGTCTCAGTGAATGAAATGCATATAATGAGAGATATTTGCAATGAAAACACCAAAGAAGTGGATTTTCATCATGTGCAGCATAAGTGTACTGTGTGTGAAGGTGGTGTTAAGCAAGTTCTTAGTCTCACTTCTTGAGTCAACTTGAGGGGGGGGGTAAATGGTTCTTATACAGTGTAAGTTTAAAGCTCGTTTCATTTCAGCACCCTGTAAAATGCATGTGAATGAGCTGTGAAGTCATACGCACCTCATTTACCTAGTGTAATTGGGATCAAAATTATAAACGAGTTAAAAGGAACAATACGTCCTCAATTGTCTGCATGGGCAGCAGTCTGGAAGACACCCTTTGGGCAAATAAGAATATAGTATACAGATTCAGCTGTTGTAGACTGTATGCTAACATGATCTGTAATAATACATACTATTATTAGAGGCCAATGATACAATTTATATTAATATCATGTTAAATATCATTCTTGGGTAAAAACCATCAGCTCCTATTATCTTAGGTAAAGTCGGCACTTTACCATTTACAATACTGAAAGTATTCATTCACTCCCAGTGAGTTGTATGAAGTTTTCAGGCAAGTATTTCTATAATTCGGGATTGGGTGCACTGCAAGCATTTCATATGTAAATGTGGTGTGAATGGAGACTTTGTTCTTTTTTAAATCATTGTTGTACAGTGAAAAAGTACCCATTTATATTAACATGGAAACTCATATTTCACTTAAGCACACTTGATGTGAGTTGAGGATATGCAAGTGATCTTAAGCACACTTGATGTGAGTTGAGGATATGCAAGTGATCTTAGGGACTATATGCACCTGATCCACCTCACAGACTTGGGAAGAGTTATTTTTGATAATAAACACAATGTAAAGCAAAACTCAATTATGATGAATAATTTATTAGCATATAATGCACTACCTGATGATTTTACCTTGAAATTCATTTTAATATATTCATAATTACCAAAGGACCCCTTTCTGAAAGGGTCCTAGTGTAATGCTAGGACTCCTTTTCCAGGAGCTCCTGTAGCCCATGGCTGTATTATACTCTGTGGTAGGGACAAATGGACTCCTTTGATGTGAAAGCTCTTTGATGAAACTGAACTCTGTTTCATCAGCTGATTATGACTCTGTCCCGTCTAAGGTGACTTTTGCTTGCAATGTAACCTTGTGTAGATGGAGTCCAGTAACATTATCTCTTGAAGTAGAGCACATAAATATTTACCACTTATGTTTGCTGATCATCTATACTTAATTTATTATACCCTGAGGTTGATAGCCTTTATCCCATATATAATTCATGTGGCTATTAATTGTGCTCATGTTTACCTTTCTTACCACTTTTCCCATCCATACATTTCAGCATTCATTCAACCATCATCCTCTTGTCTTCACACAATTCTTTTGTTGTATTAATATAAAGCAAACTATGTAGATAAAAAAAACTCCATTCACTCTTATGAGTGACTTTCCTAATGCATCCATATTAATATAAGAGAAAATAACTTAAAATTTCTATCTATCTATATATCTGACGCATGTTCCCACCTGTAACTTCCTCAAGGGGTGACCACGGCAGTAGAGTCTCCATAACTAGTGAACTCTGTTGCCACTTCTTAGCCTTTATAGCCTAACCCTTAACAGGTCACTGGCAGAAGGTAACTCTAAGGAAGTGTTTGCAGAGGCTCCTACCTAACGTTCCTACTGACTATGTCTACTTAAATGCTCCTACCTAATATTCCTACCAACTACTTTTACCTAATGCTTTTACCAAATGCTCCTGCCTGAATTCCCTATGTATTACTTCTATTTTTTTCTCTTACCATTTTGCTAAAAGGGCAGGTGCACTGTGCTCTTCAAGGGAAAATCTTGAGTAATGAAGAATGAGCTGTACAAGTTATGTGTTGTCAAATGTTATGCGAAACAAGCGGAAGAGATTGTATGTTTGTGTACAGAATGCCAGCAATCCATATGTGGTTGAGGCAAAGAGAATAGGCAACTACCCGGGTCAAAGGAGTGCCACTTGACAACCACTGATGTGCTGGCTCACTACGCAGCTGTCACTAACCCTCCCGACACCCAAGCGGATAATAACGGTGATGTACCTCCCTGGTTGATGGCTGCCTAACAATTACTATTTGTTATTAAAACACTGATTAAGCTCTAGAGGTGGTTATTCTCCACACACTAATAATGAAGTAGATATTAGAATTATTTACAGAGTAACAGCATTGTCAGTAAAGAAACACAAAAAATAAATAGTAACATGATTTGTACTTGATTATTAATATAGTTAATATTTTTGCCATTATGTGGATTTTAGACATGTATTTTCCACAGCACAGTACCCATTTTAAAAACTACCCATTAAATAAAAGTGCAGGGGGGCTCTTGTCTATTTTCTAGGGAAACAATTCAATGGATCATGATATATCTCAAATATTATCCTTGTCAAAACTGATAAATAAGAAATTTTCAAAGTAAATTGATACACTAATGTAAAATGCAGTCCAAAAGTTTCAAATAATTTAGAGAAACACAAAGGAAGCTTAATTAGAACATATACAATGGTACTGAAACCAAAAGAAATTTCTGTATTTTCCTAAACAGATATGAACTGGTATGAAATCATGGCAAGGAAGCGAATGTTAGCATACTAATGATGAAAAGGGAAGTGGCTTTTGTACTTTTTCTGGCCACTTTTGAGAAAGGGAGAAATTATCTGTAGATCACTAGCATAGTTGCTGGGGAAAATGCTCTGCCAGTCCAGAATTAGTAATGCTATAGGGTTTGTACTTCCAAGTAAGACTTCAAGTCTATTCCCTTCCATTTTATCCACTAAAATTAATTCAATTTTGCATCAAAAAGTTATCACAGCACCCAGTGGTATGTTTTTTCCACAGATGCTTTTGCACAAAGATGAGACAAACTTACAGATGATGCATTTGAGGTATATATTATTTTGTCATAGTCTTTGTAGTATTGCACTATGCCCTATTTTGCAGTAATGCACCACTGCTGCATTTTAGAACAAAGCATTTGTCATCACAACCGATACTTCAAATCTTCTTGACTCTTAAGTCTTTCTACCTCATCTGTTTAATCATTTTCCTCCTAGGCTGTTGCTCCATATGTGATCATCTCGTGCTCCACGGTTTTCTGAAGCTCTATTGGCCGTAGGTTAACACAGACACCATCCTTGGGCTGCAGGGTGAGCACTCTAGGGTCAAGGGGCAGTGGATAAGGAGATAGTGGGCAAGGCAGAACCTCTAGGTTGGTGAGCAGTGACACCATTCCTGCCTTAACACTCAACAGAGCAAACCTCACTCCTGTCAGAGTTAGATGGTTCATGTTGATGAAAGTTACACTGGTTAGCAGATATATACATATGTATGTACCTGCAATGCATGTATATGATTTTTGTTAGACCTAAATTGGACTATGTTCTAATTGTTTGGTCTCATAAATTCTTAAAAGTACAAATTGTGATATACAGGGACAACAAAAGGCATCGAGGATGTTACAGGAGCTGAAATGGGAATGTTAAAGAGAAAAGAAAAGCATTTGGCCTTCCCAGTAAGAATAGAGGAATAAGGGAATATTCAACTGTTATTAACTATGGTTACATGATGTTAATATGGAACAGTACTTCAGACCTGCATATAATGTACAATTACTGTTCACAGCAACACAATGAGCAAATTCAGGTCAAGGTGAATGTCAGAATATATTTCTTAGAACAAAGCATACGACAGAATATACGAAAAAAAAGGATAAGTAAATGTTGTATCAATAAAGATATTCAAAATGTTAAACAGGGATATAAGATCAAGACATGGAGGCTATGAGTTTAAAGTCCCGCATAAGAATACACTTACATGATTATGAATGCCTAATACACACACATAAAGGACTTACCAACACAGCTTCGGGGTCCAGCACCAAAAGGTAAGTAAGTGTATGGCAAGACAGTAGCTCGGGCAGGCCCCAGGAACCTCTCTGGTAGGAACTGTTGTGGTTGTGGCCAGTAGCGGGCATCCCTATGCACGTTCCACACTGGGACCAGCACACCCATCCCCACCCCAACCTCCACCCCACATACACCCACACTAGGAAAGGAAGAAGAGGTCATAGTTCATGTAGGAGGAATGAAAAGGGCTCTACATTGCCATGTAGAGTATGAAGTATAGTATTGAGGAGTGAAAATCATTCTTGCATCACCTCACATGACTTCCAAATAGAGATAGCAATGTTGTTACAATGTTTACAAGTGATGAGCAGTAACTCAACCATAATTAGTGATCATTTCAAATACTGCCAAAGTAGACTCTATACCTTTATCAGTTTTCTTACAATATGATAAAGGTAGAGGACATTTTACTTTCTTACATTTGGAACATTTGATACAATGAAACGATAACATGATTGCGGATAATATTGTAAATGATGGCTCCCACATGATTGTATGAACCTAAGCATGGCTTCCAAATGAAAGAATGTCTTTAACAGCCACGAAGCCATGGCTGTTAAAGGATAGAGCAGCTTCAAATGACAAGGTTTTCCCCATATGATGGTGTGGCCCAAGATGATGCGACCCCAAGGTGACTGTGAATGTCCCACACGTTAATGTTGCTCTGGACGATGGAGTGGCCTCCAAATAATGAAGTGGCTGCAAGACAATGTGGCTGCCAGATGGTTTGCCTTTAGATGGTGGTGTAGTTGTCATAACATTCATGTTGCCCTCAGGAAAGTGAGGCCTTTAGATAGTATGACATTCGCATGACAATGTGATTTTCAGATGGTATTATACCATGATGATTATAGGGTAGCTTGTACATGAGGCTGGGCTGTCCTGAAATTGCATAGCCCAAACATAATGATGGGGTCACCCCAAGATAATATTTTTTCCAGTTCAAATTGGTATAACTCTCTGTTGATGGTGAACTCTGATAGTGTCATGATCTTTGGATGATAACTGTTTTGCAACAAAAAAATGGTGTGCCCACATGTGGAATGAGACGTGGAATAATCTTGTGACCCTAGATGAAGGTGCAGTCTCTTGATGATGGGACAGATGGACCATTGGTGAAGCAATGGTCCTCAGATGATGGCGCTGCCTTCAGATGATACTGAAGCCCCCAAATGATGCTGTGGTACCCAAATGATAGCCTGGCTTTTGAAATAATGCTATTGTTTCCAGATTATATAGAAGTCTTTCTATGGTTCTTTGGTCCCTAGATGAGTGTTTTCATTCAGAAAATGGTCAGACACAGAAAAGCTAGTGTGTCATTCAAATGAGTGTTGGGTTCATTATTATGGTAAAGTCAATTGATTAAGGTGTGGAGCTGAGATGAGTTAGTACATTCACAACAATATTTAACCTGTAAAACAACTGTAGATCTTAAGTTTAATTTTCTATGGATCTGTAACAATACCAGATTAATGCATGGGCCACCTGGGCCCAGGTCTAGGGCTCCGGCTATAAAGGGTCTCCAACAATCACTTTTTTGAAAAATTATGGTTCATAAAACCAGTTGAGACAATATTACACAATATGATACTTTTGTATAAATGATTAAATTCATGTAACACTGTTCACAAATCTTAATAATTCTGAATATGAAATGATTCCAAATAATATCTGAGCTTAGGATGCCACTAAACTTTAATCTGGCTCATATCTTTAAATGAGCTTGGGCTGGCATATGGATATGAATGTTTTAATCTGTTCCTTGAGCATGGAGCAGATCTCCAGATCAAGGCAGACATTGGAACAACTTACGTATAATTTTTGGTGCATACTCGCTCGATTACTGGAGCAGCTGGGTAGAGCCGGAGGACTTCACTCACCACAGCATCCAGGTAGGGTAAGGACATTACCTGGTCGTACGTTAGTTGGCCTCCGCCCCTGCAGAGAAAAAAAACACTCATTTTTCCTCCCTCACTGTGCTCACTGATCTGCTTGCTTGACTGTCTTAATCAACCCCCTCAGTTTGTGACGGTGACACACACACCACCTAAAATCAATACTCTAGATCTTAACCTTGTGGTTGGACCTTTATCTAAACATTAAGAATAGTATCTATCCAACTGAATATAAAAAATTCAGGAGATAATCATAATCAAGTTTATGATAAAGAAAGCAAATCAGTACCATCATCAGAATATAAAACTATCCACAACTGATTTTTAATGTTGGTACACTGTAAACTGAAAAATGCAAATATTGATATAAGAATCATTAGTGCATTCAGTGAAATATTCTTTCCTAAAAAAGCTGATGTACTTATCACATCAGATTCTATTGTCACCCCAGAACCTGATGGGAACTTATTATACAGTATACCTTTCACATAGAGTCAGTATATTGGATTATCTTTTTGAGAAAAAACTGTGAAAATGTATCCCAAAACCCAATGTATTATTACTCTGCATATGATTGAGACTCAGGTCTTTGGACTGGGAACTACATTTCCTTTTTTATTATGACTCAAACTTTACCCAAACATAATGACCTAATTTTTAATCTAACTGCAGTTGTAATAGTAATAAGTGCTCACATTTAAAAAAGGAATGATATATCTTAATGATGCTATATATAAAGGGAAAAGGTTGATTTTTAATACCTTTGGAATGGATCGCATGTAAAAATCTTACAAGGTAATAATTCATAAACCTCTTTATCAGTATGAACTTGAACGTTGCTAAAAGCTACGTAATTCTTACATGACCATCCCAGAGTTGGTTTTTTGAACTTAGGCCCTTTTTTAAAATAAAGGTGTGTGCTAGATATGCTAGTACATGCCTGGCAACACTTACTATTCTAGTTCATGTCTGTACAGTAATGTTCAATTATATGACCAAATTTTACCTTGTGAATTAACAAAGATATTCAGGAAGTAAGTTCAAAACCTTCATTTGCGTATATAATGTGATACCTCAATTGGTACGAGGGTAAAAGTCACTAACAGAGATTATATTCGATGGGTAAAGTCACCTTAAGTTGCCATCAGGCAGAGTGTAAACAGATTCTCTGAACTTACTTGAGCAAGGCTCGGGCCACCTCCCTCCTAAGGGTGGCTTGAACACGTGGATGATGGGCCAGCAAATGAAGAGTCATGGCAAGGGTGTTGGCTGTATTGTCATAACCCGCTAGGAGGAAGAGGATGGACTGGGCTGCTATAGTATCGTCTGAGAGACCTGCACCAAAACACAACACCAGTATACCTCACACTGACCACTGTTTGGCCAGACCACTCAGTGCAAAACACAAGAGACAGCGATGGCTGGTAGAACTGAAAAGGCTTCAGGCAAATGCAAAAGTGAAATTGTAATGAATGGCAGAGGAGCAATTTATCTGATATTACTGAAACTTAAGTAAAACACTACTTGATTTTTTAAGTGGATGATCACCTACTTTTCAACTTTTTTTGGGAAAGTTCTATATTCTTGGGGATCCATCCCTTCTATGTTTTTACTCATGAAATTTCTTTGTTTACTCACTCAGTTTATTCTGTTCATCCACCACTCTATCACTACAGACACACTGCCCATCTCTGCTAGCCCATTTCTTACCTAGTTTCTTGCTATGACCTCTTGCTCAATCTTCTTTGCTTCCTTTAAGAAAATGCTCTCTGGAGACATTAACAAAGTGATTAGCAACTTTATTGTAGTTGAAATCATATCTCATCCCTTCCAGCTTAAGCAAATCCATGGTTGTTATCTTTGTCCTGTAACTCAGGTCACTTATTTCAGGCACAATGTTTGTTGGCCCCAGTTGGACCTTCTGTAGCAGATCCATGCATTGCTTCAAGCGGGGAGACCAGAAACAGGTGATAAGTAGTAAAATTTCGTCTCAAATATGTTATGCATCTTTTCCAGAAAATTTTGTTGCCAGTGGATTTGAAAGAAATTTTATCATGTGTACAGTATGGGGCTCCATCCCTTGAACTGTATGTCATCAATCATTGTCTTAAACTTATTTATTCTTCCAGCATTCACCGTTTTGTCTTTCAGTGTGCTTCATTCATTCACTGCCCTATTACTGAAGCAGTAATTCCCTGTATCCTTTCTAACATGCTTCTGGTAACTGTCACCACATTTTACCAAGAAATGATCACTGTCAACATGATCCAAAAGATTTAAAAACTTGAAAGCTGTGATCATGTCATATCCTACAAGGTGGGCAACTCAGTGAACCCCCATTTTTTTTGTAGCTCAGCTCCCTTAAACTGGGTACTAGTTCTGTCACTCTACTTAGATTAAACCTTTGTGCTTCTTTATGAACAGAGATGAGACTTGAGATGCATATTCTAGTTTTGGTCTGATGTGCATTGTAAATAGTTTGCTGAACGTTTCTTCATCCATTCACTCAAACACTATTCTGATATCTACCTGAAGAGAATTTAACTCCTTCACAATTCTCCTGATGTTGCCACTCTGTCAATTACCAAATTTCTGTCATATATAACATCCAGTAGATTGTTTTCCACTAGACAATAATCATATCGAGGCACTAATTCATTTACTCTGTATTTACGCAGGTTGAATTTATCCAACCAAATTTGGAATTTGTCTAAGTTCCATTGTAAGCTCATGCAATCCTCCTGAAGTGGTGGGAATTTGACACTTGCAGGGCCCCATCTCTAAAACATTCTTTACTATTATACTTTCTAAACTTCTGTATGCTGTCTGCATTTACTATGTCTCTATTCAGCTATTCCATTCATCCACTAGTCTCATTCGACAAAAGTACTGCATCCTTTCTGAAAAGTTTCTTCGATTTTCTGTTAGGCCTGTGGTTGTTCTATTGTTGCACCTTTCAAAGAAGAGTTCACAATCTCCATCATCAAGCTGACTTAAGAATTCAAGGCTGTGATAAGGTTATCCCTCGGTCTTCTCTCACTGTTGGAGGGTAAAAGTAAGACCTCATGCCTCTCATTGTAACTTAGCTCTCTTAATTCCAATGCAATCTTTGTTACCATCTTCTGGACCTTCTCTCTTAGTGTTTTATGCTTCTTCAAATGTGGTGACCAAACCTTATTGGCCTACTTGGCCTACTTGCTGAACATTTGAGTGCTGTTCTAATATTTGCAAACAAACTGTTTGGCTCCCTTACTTTTCTAATATGGAATTCTGGTGACAAGTTATGGATAATATCGACTCCTGAGTCCCTCTCGCAAACAGATTCCTGATAGATCACATTGACATTGAAGCCTTCTTTCAGTGTGACCCATCCTCATTGCTTTACATTTAATGGGCTGAATTTCATTAATCATGTATCAGACCAACTTTGGAGTCTGTCTTGGTCTTCATGTGAGTTATTGCAATCCTTGCCTTTCACTTCACTCATAACCAGTGCATCACCTGCAGACACGTTCAGGAAGGATTTCATACCTTCTGGCAAGGCATTCACTTAGATCAAGAAGAGTAATGGCCTCTAAACAGAACCCTGCAGCACTTCACTGGTGATCTCAACTCATTTTGAGGTTAATCATTTGACATTTGTCCTTTGTTCCCTTCCATTAAGAAAATATTCTGTCAAAGGGATCAACCTCTTTAATCAGCCTCCTATGTAGTGCAGTGTCAAATATTATCTGGCAGTACAGATACAAACAATCCATCCATTCTTCTATTTTGTCTAAAACCATGTTGTCTCACTTAAGTAATCTCCCCTTTGGCTTTTGATTATCTATAGTCATCAGGGAGAACAGTCTGCAGTTCAGCACCTCTTCCTGGTCTCCTTTCTCATAAACAGGTATGATGTATGATGTTTGATCTTTCCCACTCCCTCAGCAGTTTCTCTTCCACCAGTGACATATTCATGTTTATGCCATGAACCTCTCACTTCACCCTCCTTGTTCTGATCCCCTGTATTCCTTACCCTTCCTCTGGAGCATCTACCCTCTTTCCCTCCCTCTGACCTCCTACCATCCATGTTGCCCACTATGTTCCAACCATGCATCTCCTGGCCTCCTACCTTTCTTGCCATGGGCTCTGGTCTCCATGAGCAGGTCAAGGAAGTCTCCACGCCACAGGCCTGTCTCCTGCCGCTTATGAATTGTATGCGTCACCACTTTCCTGAAGAAGTGAAACTCTGGGCTGGTGAACTCCAGCCCCAGCCGGTAGGCCAGCTCTGCCAGCCGTGGAGCCACCAGCAGCACCAGGATCTGTGCGTGAACACCCTTATCTGTATGTAAACATGGTTATCTGTATGTAAACATGGTTATCTGTATGTAAACATAGTTATATGTATGTAAACATGGAGAAATGTATGTAAACTTGCTTAACCATATGTGAACATGATTACCTTTATGTGATGTACCTGAACAAGAGTATTATCATTAAATCTCATCAGTGTGAACGTCATTATTGACATGCATGTAAACACAATAATCTGTAAATGAGCTTGGTTATACCTCCCAGAATACAGTTATCTGTTCATAGGCATGGTTAAATCTACATGAACTCTGTTACCTATACAAGGACACGGTTATATCTACATGATCACATGTCACCTTTACATTGGTTTAACATTTTGTATGTGAACCTAATTCTCAGAGATGGTTATCTGTACACAAGTATATTTATCTGGAAATGAACATCCATTTGTAAATATGATTATCTCATCATGAAAACCTAATGGAACCTGTTATCTTCATGAGAATGAAGCTATTTTTACATATTTATTGATATTCACCTATTTGTAAATTATGGGGAGGGATTTTTACATTTGTGGAGCCCCATCTCTTGAACTTGCTCTACAGTCACAATTCTTCTCAAACTTTTGAAACCTAACAGCACTTACACTTTCAGCATATAGTTTACTGTATCTTATTTATATAGTGATATGATTACAACTGCAGAAATAATGAGATACATGAAATAGCGACAAAGTTTTAAGAACCAACATGGCCCTGTCAGCAATACCTTATTCATGGCTATTGCAAATGAAAGGAAAAATGAAGAGTAAGAAAAGAGGAATACAGAATAAATAAACTTGAGCTTACATGTTTGTAGGTGAAAATGTTACAAGAGAGAAAGAGGAAAGGACAAGAATTCCTGTTTCACTATTAGAGGAAAGGAGGAGAAATCATAATGGTTAATCCTCATGGGGCTGGTCTCCACACAGAAATCATGGGGATCAACAGCCAGTTGCAGGCCGTGGGCCCAGGCCTATGTGGCTGGGACACACACACACAGACAGCTCATGAAAGTAGTAGCCAAAATATTACCCAGGCTCCTGCCCACTGCCATTCCTATGATTTTAACCCATGTGAGCCTGACACTGGGTGGGCTTGCGCATGTGTCAGATCATTAACCAATACACCACAGAAGCTTTGTTGAACATGTGACTACTAATATACAGCTACTGATGCTAAATGCTATACCAACAAATGCAAAGCAGACTCTGTGTTGATGGTGGTGTCACATGACCGGTACAGACCCAGTGCAATCTGGGTGACCCAACATGAGCAAAAGTGATTTAACATGAACTGCAGTAACTTACAGTTCTATGATAAGAGCCAGCACAACCCGAGTTGTTCTAGCAGGAGCAAAGGAACCTAACATAACCTGAAGTAACCTAGCCTGAACTGAAGGGACATAATGTGAGTATCTATAATCACCTGAAGTTCCTGAATTCTATTAATTTAAGCATCACAGTATATTTTGAGGTTTTGAGGTACACAGTATGGTCCAAAATGATAAGGTGTTCCACCAGAAACTGAAGTGACCATGGACTAATCTTACATGACTCACTACGGTCTGATGTGACTAAATGGTATAAAGTGATTTAGCATGAATTAAGGTAATCCAGCATCTCTTGATGACTACTACAACCAACTAGAGCTTGGTCTGAATTATGAGGAACACTCTTTTTAGAGATTACCCAGCATGAACTATGGTAAAAATAAGGATGATGTGAGGAGTGGACTGACCTTAAATGCTCTGGCTGGGGAGAGCTGGAAGATCTTGGCTGCAACAGTTGGGAAGGCTGCTGCCTCTGTGGTCAGTGCCTCACATTCAATGCCAAAAGCACAAGAAGCAATAGTGTCCATAGTGTAACGGCCGCACAGCTCCCGAGCCTGGGCCAAGACAAGCTCACAATAATTGTAAAGGACATTGTAAGAAAAATACCTGAATGAACAAAAAATGAATGATAATTGTAGCAGTTGTGATGGAGTTTTTCCTCAAAAAAGTATGAAGCATTACTGGAATAAGGAGTATGAACCATACATGAACTCCTTGGGCATAATAGGCAAATCTTTGGGTATGGTGGCCTAGCCTTTGACCTGACTCTTAAGTTTTTTTTTATTTCTATATAAAAGTTTAGTTCTTTTATTCACACTCAATATCTCTTATGTTAAAGGCAACATAGGTGCATACTTAGATGGCCATATCAAATACATATGAATATGTGTTTGTCCAAGTAAGCTGTGAGAAATCCACTACCATGAGACCTAACCTCAACGGGTCCTAAGGTGGCTGTGTGAGTTGCCCGCTGCAGGAGGTGGATGGCACGATTCAGGATAAGTGGGTAAAGGCGTCGGGTTTTGGTGGATGTGAAGGTGGGCGACACAACCCCACGGATCATCCGCCAGTGGCTGCCTCGTGCGTTCGTTAACATGTCATTTGCTATTGGATTCACCTAAAGACACAGCAACCTTCACTCTTCAACACTACATTGGACACTGCTCGAAGTTTTTAAATCAAGCTCTGAATCTTTCTACATGAAGTAAGTAACTCATCTTACATGATAATCAACATTTTGATCTGGGTCGACCATTGATAGCACCAACAAGGTTTATGGAACCAAAATTGACAATTAAATGAGAATTTTGGCAAGATTAAAGTAGCAAGAAAAATTTAGATACATTAGGTTTAGGTTTAAGTTCTTGGGTGAGGTTACTTTAGATTTCTAGTAAGATGAATTTGATTTAAATAAGGTTAGATTCAGATGAGTTTTGGTTAGGTTTACTATCCGAAGAGAGGTTTACCATCTGAAGAGTAAAGAGCCACATTCAGTTAAATAATAACAAATTAGCCTAGATAGTACCTCAGTTTTGATAAGTTCCAATTTACCTTGCCAAGATCGAAGGTCCTACGGTCAGTGAAGTGGTCAAAGTCCTTTACTAGGATGCTCTTGATGAGCTCAGGGTTGCCTACAAAGAGACCTGGCTTGAGGAAGTCATAGTAGCCGCAGAAGTCGCTGCCATTGTACTGGTAGTAGAGTTCATCAAAAAACTGGTGACAGAGTAGAATGTTCATTGAAAGTTAGTTGCATGTCTCCAGCAGTTGCATATATGCCCACTCTTCTGACTTTGCTGCAATGTGAAGGTGGTAAATGAGGACTTGCCATTATTAGACAGCACTTCTTAAAAAGGAATGCAAAAACACTCTTGGGTCCTTTTGAGACTGTTTGAGCTGTCTTAAAGGATCATATTTTTGTGCTCAATGGATTAAGGATTCAATCTCCTATCACAGGAGTATTCTGAACCTTCATGTAAGAAATGATTTGTTTATACAATTAATTATCAGAAATACAGATCTAAGACCCAGAATTTTCAAAAAGCAATGGTCAGTTGTGTAAAAGGTTTGAATTAAGAGAAAATGGTATACAGGAGTTACAGGCAGCCTGTAATCAACTCTTGAAATGATCTTTAAAACAACTTTTATTGTCATTAAGGTCTTAAATCCCCTATTCAATTTATTTTTCTATATAGAAGTAAAAGAATAGATAAATAAATTTGCTAATGAATGACTACATGTATACCATCTTTAAGGATGAAATAAAAAATAAGGATTAGTACAAAGTTTGCTTCTTACTTTCATTCTCATGAAGCACTGAATCATTACCTTTTTTTTGGTCAATCTGATCTAGACATTCAGCAAATCCTTTTGCAAATTACTTTCAAGAATTGATTATGCTTAAAAGTCCATCAAATATGCCTTGCATTATGTTTAATAAAAGTATTGAGAATTCTATTTTGATTAATCAAATGATGATGAAGAAAGAATGAGAGAAATGCGTGTACTCAAAGGCTCATAATAATGCTCAGTCAGCCAGAACAATTACAGGAGTTATTCGTATCCTTGAAAAGCATCAGGTATGTAGTGCTATTCTATGGCCAGAGGGTAAAGGATTCGCATAAAGCCGAGATAGTGGAGGACCTACAGCAGGGACACAGGATAGAGGAAGAAAGGAGCCACAGTAGAAGGGAGGGAGGGAGACAGCAAGGACTTACCTCCATAAATGGCTGGGACAAGCCCATGCGGCGAAAGGTATGACCCAGTAGGAAGGTGGCTGGGGGGCTGGATACACCCAAGGCCCTCCAGTATCTGTGGTGGCCCAGCAGGTAGCGCACCAGCAGTAGACATGATGCCAGCAGGAGACCTATGCTCAGCAGGGGCCCGCATGCCACCCCTACCATTAGCTCATCTGTTACTGCTACGGGGATACTGCTTATGGTTCCTGGTGCCTCAGGTTGACTGCTAAGTGGTATGGGTACTTCAGGTTGGCTGGTGAATGGTACAGGTATCTCGGGTTGACTTGTACATACCTCCGTCATGGTTAGTTGCGTCCTGGAGAGACAGCCTGCCTAGTGTCGGACCTGGGAAATGCAGGAGTGTGTGTGTGTTATTGGCTATCTATTACTTGTCTCTCTGACCCAGCTTGAGCCCTGAGGGACCCACTTGTCTCTCTGACCCAGCTTGAGCCCTGAGGGACCCCACTTGTCACCCTGACCCAGCTTGAGCCCTGAGGGACCCCACTTGTCACCCTGACCCAGCATGAGCCCTGAGGGACCCCACTCGTCATCCTGACCCAGCCTGAGCCCTGAGGGATCCCACTTGTCTCTCTGACTCAGCTTGAGCTCTGAGGGATCCCACTTGTCTCTCTGACTCAGCTTGAGCCCTGAGGACCCAATTGTCACCTTGAGCCCTGAGGGACCCCACTTGACACCTTGACCCAGCTAGAGCCCCGGGGGACCCCATTTGTGTCTCTGACTCAGCTTCAGCCCTGAGAGATCCCACTTGTCACCCTGACCCAGCTTGAGCCCTAAGGGATCCCATTTGTCACCCTGGCCCAGCTTGAGCCCTAAAGGACCCCACTTGTCACCCTGGTCTAACTTGAGCCCTGAGGGACCCCACTTGTCACCCTGACCCAGCTTGAGCCCCGAGGGACCCCACTTGTGTATCTGACCCAGCTTGAGCCCTGAGGGGCCCCACTTGTCATCCTGACCCAGCTTGAGCCCTGAAGGACCCCACTTATCACCCTAACCGAGCTTGAGCCCTGAGGGACCCCACTTGTCTCTCTGACCGAGCTTGAGCCCTGAGGGACCCCACTTGTCCCCCTGACCCAGCTCGAGCCCTGAGGGACCCCACTTGTCATCCTGACCCAGCTTGAGCCCTGAAAGAACCCACTTATCACCCTAACCGAGCTTGAGCCCTGAGGGAACCCACTTGTCTCTCTGACCGACCTTGAGCCCTGTGGGACCCCACTTGTCACCCTGACCCAGCTTGAGCCCTGAAGAATCCCACTTGTCACCCTGAACCAGCTTGAGCCCTGAAGAATCCCACTTGTCACCCTGACCCAGCTTGAGCCCTGAAGAATCCCACTTGTCACCTTGACCCAGCTCGAGCCCTGAGGGACCCCACTTATCACCCTGACGCAGCCTGAGCCTCCAGTATTGAGTGAGGGACGCTATCTAAAGCCCTCATACCTCATGTCCGAGATATGATTCATTTTCTATTAGAAATCTAGCAGACTTGTCTTGAAAGATGTCTGAAAGCTTGTGTTGGTCCAGGGGCGAAAATACTGAGGTGGGTGATGCACCCCAGTATCAAAAATAGGACTGTCGTCGCGCCATTTTTTCGAGTTGGTAAATATGTCGTCCTGGATTTTGGTACGAGAATAGATAAAGACGAGGCGCCTTTTGTGAGGCGCCGCTACGTCATACCCTTCAAGAGAAAAGCTAAGTCTCTCCCTCGCCTCTTATATCTGCTTCCTGATAAAGACTATGTCGTATCTTGCAAATCAAGCGTGCTACTGACACTGTTCACATTCCACAACTGCTAATCTTGTCGTCTTTTTCGTTTTGAAATATCAGTTCCCCGTCGTCTCTCTCTCTCTCTCTCATTCCGTTGAGGCCTTTCTCTCACTGAAGCAAGCTTTGTACAATATGTCGTGTGGTGTGACAATGGCCTTCCCTCCTTTCCTCTCTTAGGACATGATGTCGCGTCATCTACCCCGTGCCAGCTCGTGCTCATTCATGGTCAGCAATGCTAACCACTCGTCGTTAGCTTTGAAGTGTAAATGTATACACGTGACTCCCTAGAGTATGGATGGGAGACCCGACTCCCTAGAGTATGGATGGGAGACCCGACTCCCTAGAGTATGGATGGGAGACCCGACTCCCTAGAGTATGGATGG
>JAYMFT010369206.1:0-21866 GCA_038088735.1 Panulirus argus
TATTTGTACCATGTGTGTGTGTGTGTGTGTGTGTGTGTGTGTGTGTGTGTGTGTGTGTGTGTGTGTGTTCAATCACCCATTTGTACAATACGGGAGGGAAACTTACACTAATGGGGTTCTGGCTCTGATGATAATAATGATAATGATAATAATCAATATTTTCTTTGGTCAATCTTCAATACATTATATAAATTGAAACTCTTTGTGGGTCCAGAGCCATGTTATAATACACATTCAATCTCATACACAAGGTTAAATGAAATAATAATGCAAAAGTGTAGTAGCTAAATGTATACATGTACATTAACACGAAATAGTTCATATAAACGCGCACTACCATGTAATATGCAAACCTCGAAGAGCCAGGATCGAACCCAGGACCTTAGCGTGGCAGGCGGGAGCGCTACTGCTAGGTTCTAATCACCCCTAATAGGGAAATGACTATTCGAATACTAAGTAATCGAATATCGGTGAGCAACGGGGTCTAGACCGGTCAAATCCCATTAGGCTCACACAACCAGTCATGGCCCTCCACTATTCCGTATATGTACTTTCTAGACATTTCAGTACTTTCAAAGACCTCTTCCCCATTTCATCTCAATGGTATTTGGGTGATAGTGTCTTCACTGTGAAAACGCTTTTAAAATTGTCATTCATCTCCTCGATTATCTCAGCATCATAGCTAGAACTCTTACGGTTGAGTCACTTAGACTGCTTACCTTTTCTTCAAAGCTGTTAATATACTTCTGATAAACTTATGGAGAAGTTCTGGATTATCTTCTGCTTTGTCCATAATACTCTTTTTAAAATTTCTCTGTTCCTTCTTTCTTATCCTGATATATCCATCACTTGTTCTCTTATACTTTTCAAATGCTGGCTGGCTGTTGTGCTGCCACTATGTCCACAGTACATCCCTAAGCTCTTTCGCACTTTGACATCATGTACTGAACCAAGCCTCTCTCTTTTTCAACCTTACCGCTGTAGTGGAAGGGAAATGTACCGTGTTGCTACTCCCTCACTGCAAATTTGACAGAACGTTCCATATGAATGATCTCTGTCATGATTACAGAACTCAGTTCCTCAATTACATTTCTAAGGAAATTCTTTAGTTCAGATCAGTTTCTTCGATAACTCCTCGCCTTTAGATCTGGGTTTTGCTCAAGTCGTTCCGTCTTCATTTAACACATGACATACTCACACTCAAGCATCACATGATCGCGTTACAGAAATAGTGCAGCAATTCTAATGTCCACAATTTTCATGCTACTATGTGAGAAGAAAAGACCTAATAATGATGGTGAATCAAACCTTTTGATTTTAACGTTGTCTCATATGCTGATACAGGAAATTTTCCTGTATACACTCCAAGAGCTTGTGTCTCCTGAGAATCTAAGTTCTCCAAGTCTATCTCTTTATAACTAAATTCCTCCATTATGAAAACTTCCCCATCACTGAGGAGTCGCGTGTCTCACTGCTTTATGTACAGTCCTTGTATATTTGCTCTAAGCTCATTAAAATTCTTTGGAGGGTTATGAATTATCAATTCTACCATGAAATACTTTTTCCTAATCTTCCCCTTATGTAATCTCCCAGTATTCACTGATACTCAAGGTTGTCCTTTGTTATGTGTTTTGATTCGTCTCCTCCTTATCATCCTGTATCCCTCCAGACAGACTGGGTAACTCCAGACGAAATGGGTCACTCCAAACAGCCTGGGTCAGATCCAGACAGACTAGGGCACACCAGACAGACTGGGTCAGATCTTATCTCGTTTGTGGGTTTGGTCTCCCCTACTCCGACAATATCAGATTTGTTTACCCTATTTCGACCTTTGAACTCCAGCTCTGTTTCACTTACTACTAGTCCATCAGCATTTGAGAAAAAAATGCTTCAATCTGACGTTCCCATCACTTAACATTCCTGACGTCTCTGAGGTAGATACTTTTTTTCTGCTCTGAAGCCTTCTTTCATGTCTCTCATTTTTTGCTATCTAACTGTATTCTTCTATTCTCTCTATCTCTTTCCTTTGTATACAACCTCTGATGAATGATCCCACGGAATTCCTCTTTGTTTGACCGCTTCTTTTCCTGCTTAAGGAATCCCAGGCTACTTAACTCTACACTGAATGTAGTCACTACTGGTCGTTCCTCAATATCTTCTGTATTATCTCCCAGTTCTCTTTGTTCTCTTATCACAGACATTGCATTTCGCATTTCTCTAGCCTTCAAGAGTCTTCTAATCAACATTTCATCCTTTTCCAGCCTTACCTCTTTGGCTGCGACATGGTCCTCTTGCAGACCGTATACTAATATCAGCGACATACATCTGTCCACCTTCTGCTTCACTAATTGTTATTTTACTGCAAGTGACTTTTCAGCTGATTCCTGCAGTACTGATTCGTGAACCTCAATATTTCTGGTTTTATATGAAACTTCATTTTAGCTAACAGACCCTTGATGCCCTGCACTATTCTAAACCTCCAATATAAGAAAGCTCATACTTCCCTGATTACTCTAATAGTGTATTGTACTCTCTATAGTTTCAACTGAGAATTTCCCTCGTACCTGTTTCAATCTGTGTAATTGCCTATCTGTGCTGTACGAGGATGGAACTTTCTCTATAATCATACAACTTTTTACATTTCTGTATGTTGTCCACTTTCACTTTCTCATAACTTAGTTTATTCTATTCACCTACTTCTCTTGTAATATTACTGCACTTCTTTACAAATCTTATCAAGCAACTTTCTTCCTTAATTTCATATGATAGCCTCTAGGTGTTTCCTGGAACTGTTTGCTATGTCATCCAGCTGGTTTAAAGATTTATATGTTGTGATCGGATCACACCTTCACTTTTACCTCTTGCAAGGTTGGCAAATTCTTATTCTCTTGCCTTTTCCTGTAAATCAGCTCTCTTGATTCCGGTAACATCTTGTTATCTTCCTATGAACCTTCTCTCCTTCTTTGCTCTTCTTTAAGTGCGGTAACCAATTTCTGGAAGTTTCAAAATATTGGCTTAATGTAGGATGTGAACAACTTGCAGAATATTTCCTTATCCATATACCTAAATGCTGTTCGAATATTTGCCAGCGGACACTTTTCTCTTTTACTATCCTCCTAATGATGGGACTCTGGCGACAAGGTAGGAACGATGTCATCATCCAAGTCCCTCTCACGCACAGGTTCCTGCAGCTTATTTCCTGCGAAATGATATTCATAGTGAAGCTTTCTTTCATTGCATCCTATCCTTATTATTTACATTTACTTGGGATGAACTTCATCAAGCATGTATCGGAACTGGGGTTTGTTTAGGTCCCCTTGTAAGAAAATGCAATCCTTCTCTCTTTTTTACGTCTCTCATGAACTTGGCTTCACCGTCAGAAATGCTCTGATAGGAATCCAGTCCTTCCGGCAAGTTCATTTACACAAATCAAAAAGAGTAATGGTTCCAGGGTAGCAGCAACACCGCTGGTGACATTACCCATTTCGAGAAGGCTTCCTTGACTTAGGTCCGTTGTTCCTTTCCACTAAAGTGATCTTCTATACATCTTAGTCTCCTCCTTATTACTTCCTGAATATCCAACTTTTGTACCAGCTTTCTTTCTAAGTGGTATAGTGTCAAATGCTTTCTGGCAGTCCAAATACAGACAATCCACGCTGCCTTCTCTTTTGTTTGAAAAGAGATGTCTCTCGTAGACATCTAAGAGGATCATTATGCTCCTCCCTGAAAACATGTTTCCCCTCACTTAGGCAGTTTCTCCTCTACAGTACCGTAAAGACCACATTCCTTAGCGCTTCCTCCTGGTCTCTATTCTTATGAAGAGGTATAATGTGTGTGTGTGTGTGTGTGTGTGTGTGTGTGTGTGTGCTCACCTTACATATCGCGTGTATGGCAATATATTTGTTGATTTGAATACCGTGCCATTTGCTTTGCTTGTCTGTACTGTAAGTCATCCATCTAATGTACATTTATGTGTTGTTAATCGTGTTCCCTCGTGTATTGCACGCCCCTTGCTTATATTTTCACATAACCATATGTTACCTTGCCACGCCACCCGGTAGTTACCTTGCCACGCCACTCGGTAGTTACCTTGCCACGCCACCCGATAGTTACTTTGCCGCGCCATCCCTTGGTTTACCTGAAGGCAACCACGAAACCATCATTCCATGTACTGGCACTTAAACCATCCACATCTTGCTTAGGCAAAAGATGATCATTGAATATATGATGCAATTGTTGCTCGATCTGTACCTTGCTTCGGTGGTCAGAACTTGCCAAGCAGACTTCCGTAGAGAGAGAGAGAGAGAGAGAAAGAGAAAGAGAGAGAGAGAGAGAGAGAGAGAGAGAGAGAGAGAGAGAGAGAGAGAGAGACGTGTAACTGTGAAACAAACAGACTTTCAGGGACAAAGTGCTTGGAGTAAAGAGTCTCACTATAACGAAGGAAGAAGGTAATCGTGTCTGCTGCTGTCACCTGAAGTATTCCCAAAAGTTATCAAATAAAACCATACGACGAACCTGCCACAAAGACTGAAAAACTTTTTTATAAAACTGAAAATAGAGAAAAAAAAAATTGAAAAAAAAAAATCCGCGCATGAAATTAGCAAGCGGAAACATTCGTTGCAGTATTTTTTCCAGTGTCGCTCCACAAAGTCCTGCCTCCCTGCCAGCCACCTCACGCCGCCATGAAATCATACTCGCACAGTCTGACTTATATCCTTCGTATGATTCGACTGCACCTACTCAGGCAGGTGATGTTGACCTACCAACAGGAGGTTCCACCCCCGCCTAAACTCACACTAACAGAAAAAATTTCTCTTTCTTTTATAAATTCCATGGAGCGTCCACCTTCACTGGCTGGGCAGACCACACCCACACAATTAACACTATCGGCGAGGCCAAACCGAGTGGCTCGTAAGTATCCGCGTGTCTGCCATCACATAAGGTCAAGCATTCCAGCAGCTTTCGAACACCAAGGCGCCCCATTTGTGGAAACGTCCACCATGTGACTCCTGGCTTTTATAATCCCCATCTGGTGGGTGACTCCACGAGGTCTCATTCGGCAATGGCCCCGTCTTGCTCTGGCGTTTGTGCCTCCGGCAGGAGAAGAAAGCTTGGGAAAATATTCTTTAACTTTTCCTACTAGTTATGCGGGTTGTGTTTGTAAGGGAGAGAAGAAAGAAAATACTCATTTACCGAAAAACAAAGATGAAACATTCCTGCAAAGGGAATTTCTCGTTTACATTATTTTCAGTTCTTGTGACCGGATGAGGCTTCAAGTCTCCCTTGGGCAGGAACGACATACGGAACCCACACACACACACACACACACACACTGAAGGCCAGTCCTCACGCACTCCAGGTCTTTACTTAAACTATAACACAGTATCTTGCTCATCATTATGGTACGATAAATGCTGCACGGTGGACAACAGCTGTACTGGATAAGCTGTGGGAGGGCAGCAGCAACCCCGGTGGGTGTATGCAGCAGCTGTAGTAAGCAACAGCACGGAGCAGCAGCAGCAGCAGCAGCAACAGCAGTAGCTCTGCGAAGTACAGTACAACTGCTACTGCTGCAGTGCCTCTCCTCATGAAGGTGCAGCGGCCTCTCGTCTAACAGCGTTTGCGTTTATTGGCATCAAGTCCATTTACCATCAGCACATTATGGGGAGCCCAAGCCGGGCGGGAGCGCACCGCCTAATGCATTATCTCGTCGCATTATTGACATGCCATGTTATGGGGCTGCAGCCTCGCCGTCCCAGCCTGTCCTCCAGCACGACCCGCGCGCAGATGGAAACAAACATAACGAAATGTCGTCTGTCAGGGAACGACGACCCTCGACTGTGATATACAAAAGCCACGAGTCCCGAGTCTTTCATCCGTCGTCAGAGACTCTGACAACACTCACAACCTGACGACTTCAGGGTTTACTAGGAGAAGCGGGACAAGGAGTGGGGGGAAGGGGTGTGGGGTAGGGGAGATGGGGCAGGACGAGGAGTGGAGGAGATGAGGGGGGGGGGGCAGGAAAGAAGGGGCTGAGAGAGAGGGGGGCCCCCATCACCACACAGCAGCTGTGGGTTCCGCTGCCGTGGGTGAAGCCACCCAGATGCACAAATGGAGTCTCTTTGGGGCCCGTAAATTATTAACCGTGTCCCGTCGAGCCTTCCGGGGAAAGTTTAAATGGTGGAGACAGCTGTGTGGCTTCAGAAGCGCTACTCATGCTCTCTGTCATCAAAATCTCATCTCCTCCGTTATGGCACAAGTTTAACTCCTCTCATTCTTCGGAGAGAAAGTTGGAGATTACGAGAGTTTATTTTGTCAGGTGTTATTAAGTTCACCGTCGTCTGTGCACAAAGCTGCCTGCCACTCTTGTCTTACCTCGCGACTGCACACTTCCTCTCTCCCTCCCTCCACAACTGCAACCGTCTTTGATTCCCAAGCTGGTGTACTGAACGCTCCCACACACAGAATAATAATGGCTTCCACACTACCCGCCCTGAAGGCTGCTACCGCGACGCCCTGCACCCCTGAGGTCGCTCCCGTGCCTGACCACTGGTCTGCAGATGTCCCCCGGAGAAGATCATGTCCTCCAACACAGGCAGTCTGCCTGTGCGAGCCGCAGCCTGTTCCTGACTGTCACCCTGACAGCAGCAACACGTCCTTAAAAATCGTTCTCATAAAAAAAAAGCGAGGATTCGTGTATGAATTAATCTGGGCTGGACAATGTTTGCGAAAACCTTGGCGCTTCATAATGCTCCGAAATATCTTTAATTATGCTGTGTGAGTCCGTTTTATTGCGTGACGATAGACAGAAATTACACCTTTCTTTTCTAAATATATATATATATATATATATATATATATATAAATAAAGCTGGATGAAATGAAATCCTTTCGCAAAAGATCATATTCTAATTAACACAATTAATGGGCTTTTGGGTGGCCTACGTAAGGTGAAATGGGACACCTGCACCTTGCAGCAGCTTCTCTCACCACCCAGCCTGCACCAACCCAGCGCCCCGTCAAACCCTACAACCCACAACCCCGTGTGGAGGGCCGTGAGACCCGGTCGTCCCCGTGCTGCAGACAGACACCGTGATCCCCCGACACGTCCCCGGCGAGAGCAGGTCCGTCAGTCGTCGTCGCTGTTATCATCCTCCTCCGCGTCCCTCACAGGCAGGTCATATCCTGGGCCCGTCAGAAGCAGCCACACACACCTCCATACCGGCGGCTCTCAGCTCAGTCACCGGGAGGGCTGGAAGCACTGCTGCCACTATAGCCCAGCCCACTGGCACCAGGAATGTGGGGAGAGGAACGTGGGAAGAAATCATTAACAATCTACCTAACACGCTGAACTGTTCGCCATCCTCATCGCTCTCGAGCCTACAGAAACGACAACCGCGGACAATGTAATTATGTCGGACTCTCTATCCTCACTCATTGTCCTAACTGCCTTGTAACCTGATTATAACATGACCGTCTCTGAAGCCAAGATATACGCGCATTGCTGGTAAAGGGACCGAAATCAAACGGTTGTGGATCTCCCTCTCACAAAGGCCTCCATGACAAAGTTGATGTCTTAGCTAAACCTACAACAGAAACATTGTTGAACCCAACACAGTATCAGGCTGTTTAACATCTCCGATCAGGCAAGGAGTAAGCAAAAGACCTGTAAATCCATTTTCCCTCACGAGAAATGTAATATGTGCAACATATCTATAGGGAGAAGAGTCACACGATCAGTAAACTACAAGATGTTGTCACGTTAAAGCTAAGCTGCGTGTACTAACTAGCACTCTTGGCTACTACGTGTGTGTTAACCGAGGTGTAGCGGTTGGCGCTGCTAGCGGGTCTAAGTTCTACAAGAAACGCCACAAAACGTTATCGTTAACGGTATCGTAACATGAAATCTTCAGACAAAATCCACTTCTTTCCCCTCGTCAATTACGTAAGTTTACGTAAAGGCTGTGAGCACAATATAACGAACCAACTTTGTAAGATCTGGCGATATAACTTTCTGGGGTCGTGACAAAGACGCTTGGCGTCATCCGCAGTCCCCTCCGTGCTACCGCTCTCGGGTTGGGCGCGGCCTCCCGGCGCAATATAAAGTACCTGCTGATGGCGAGACAAGTTATCTGAATTACTGCCAAGTCAATGGCCACGGGAGTCCCGGCACCAACCGTCGCACCGTCAGGAGAGCCCCGGTGCACCCACCTCCCCCGGCCTTAAAGTACGAAGGACCAAGTTTGTGTCTAGGGCACTCCGGAGACCCATCTCCTTTATTGGCACTCCTACAAACATCTGCTTCCCCCCCCCCCTTTCCTCCCCACCTCCCCCTCCCATCAACCCCCCCCCCCAACTCCCCCCCCTCGATACCAACCGAAGAACAAAGGCAACAACATATCCTCGCGACACATTACAGTTTCAACCACAAAACCTACGAATACTGACCATTTACGCCAAAGTCTACGCCTGTGAACCCCTCACACGCAAACGAGAGAAACTCAGAACAAACAAAAGTGACAACAGACGATGGCAGCCAACTGTCCTATCGACTGCCATCTGTCCGTTGGCACCACAATCCAATCTGCCCACGTTTACAACAACGGTTAACACATCCAAACAGACTTGACAACATTGACAATAAACGAAGACACCTCCAAACCTCCAGCAAACAACGAAAACAACTGACACGCCAAGTATCCTGCCAACAGTGACAACAATCGCTGATAACGTCGGCCGCGAGGAGCTCGACTCCCACCCCCTTTCCCCCAACCGGCCACTAGCAGTGCCACCCTCACCACCGGTCACCAGCAGTGCCACAGCCACCCTCCGGATGCACCAACAGTGCCATCCCCACACCATGACTCTAGCCAGCAGTGCCATCGCCATCCACCAGCCATTAGCAGTGCCCTCCCCACCCCCCTCGGCTGCACTGACAGTGCCTTCGCCACATCCTGACCTGACCACCAGTGCCATTCCCAACCCTGTCTGCGCCAATATTGCCATCTTCAACCCGAAGCCACTAGCAGTGCCACCACCCTCCCCACCCTCTGGCTGCACCGTTAGCAGTGCCATTCCCTCCCTCCCCCCCTTCCCAACCCCACCCCACCCCGTGGCTGCACCAGATCAAGAGCTTTACGATTGGTTCAGGGAAAATAAGTGGTATTCCGGGTGAGGGAAGAAACGACAGGGAAGAATCGCGTATTTGGACAAAGTTCGGGCCACATTCTTGCCCGGGTGACCGCAGGAAATAACCTCACTGATGCAGGCCTCTCCTCTCTGAGGGCAGGCCTCTGCGCCACAGTCGTCGTCTGGTGAAGTTGTCTTAATCCCCTTCGGCACGGAGGTACGCGACACTTCGAGCACGACGGAACGACAATTTGAGCACGACGGCACGACTCTTGAGCACCATGATACGACCCGCTGAGAACGAAGGTACGACCCTTCGAGCACGAGGATACGAGATCCTTCGAGCACGACGGTATGACGACCCTTCGGAACGATTCTTGGGTAATGCGGCACGACTCCTGACATGACCCTCAAGGGTCCGGGTTCAAAGGCCGGGCCATCCTACTTAAGCGTCGTACCATCGAGCTCACGGGTCGTATGGTCGAGCTCATGGGTCGTACCGTCGAGTTCAGGGGTCGTACCGTCGAGTTCTGGGGTCGTAGCGTCGACTTCTGGGGTCGTACCGTCGACTTCTGGGGTCGTACCTTCGAGCTCATGGGTCGTACCGTCGAGTTCAGGGGTCGTACCGTCGAGTTCTGGGGTCGTACCGTCGAGTCAGGGGTAGTACCGTCGAGTTCAGGGGTCGTAGCGTCCTGCTCAGGGCGTTCCACCAAGCCCCACAACACACCATCCTTCTCCTTATGATCACCCGCACAAAACAGCCATCACCACAGAAGATGGCCAGCGATGAGGGAGGAGCAGCTCAGGGGCGGCACTTCGTCGTCATCACCATCATCGTCCGGCTGAGCCGCCACGAGACCCTGGGAAGCGCTTCTGTCCAGGAAGCACTCGGGGAGAATTCGACGTGGCTCAGCGAGGGAGTAAACAAAGAACTTATCAGTCGGTGGATGTGAGTTGGCTTAAGAAACAGAAGGAAAATGAAAAAAAGATGATCAATCAGGTGGAACATATCCTTTTAAATCCTCAAAAGTATAAAATGCTTTTAGTAAAGTTCTCTCTCTCTCTCTCTCTCTCTCTCTCTCTCTCTCTCTGCACAGAGGCTCCACATAACACACTTCAGTTTCTCTCCGCCATCGCGACACTATCCTAAGTCATCATGCACGGGTTTTGTGCTGATCAAGTGATGGTGACCTTGGATGGCAGTGTGTGTGTGTCCAATATCGCTGGTACACCATGCGACGTCCTCACGCTCAAGGTCTAACATTAACACCCACCCCTTGTGTTCCTACTCGCAGGTCCCCCTTCGACCTCACGCTCATTCAAAGAGTCTTGAACACGCCCCACGTGTGTCCGTCTGTCACCTTGGTGTTTACATCGTCCCGCACTGTAGGGAGTGGCCCCTCTCATCTTACCGGTGAGTCTCAGCGCCACTCCCTTTGGCACATGCATCGCCCAGCGTGACTCTGTCCTTTTTTACACTGTCAACTCCACCGTCTGTGGCGCGGGTTCTTGGGGACCCACCGCACGTTTGGATCCGAGACGCCAAAATCGCGTGTGACCTTTTTAAGGGTCACGTCGAAGAGGGAAGGCCCTCATAACCCATGGGTCGTGCCGTCGTGCTCGAGAGTCGACAACGCCGCCAGTCGTCCAGCGGGTTCGTCAATGCCACCTGCGTCTTGAGCCAGAATGACGAAAGAGTCCTCTCTCACGCGGCTGCTGGGAAGCCTGTCTTTAATCACCAGTGTTTATCGTGTCAGTGTGAGGTGTTCAATGGGCCTGGTTCCCTCCCCCTCTCCCCGGGCGAGGGCTTAAGCCTTGGACGTGGGAAGTGGTACACCCCACCACCAGCTGGGATCACGAATGGTTACTTTCCAGCTCGTTCTGGAACTTGGGCCGCCTCAGGCATCGTCAGACTGGATCGTTTTCTGAAAGGCTGACCGTGAAGACTGATGTCCTTGTACAGTCAGACCTACGGTTATTACAGATGACAGTATGGGCATACTTACAGTTACTGGCAGATCTGAGGATACATACATACACACACATACAAACGTCCTTCAGTGTCATACTGTCTTTAGAAAATACACAGCAAATGGACTACAGTGCCTACGCTTGCCTTCAGAGCCAATCGCTGGCAATCAGGAATTTTGCCGGCGTCTCAAGAACGAGCGAGTTTGTAAAAATGACAGTTTTTGTCGCCAGGGAACGTGTGACAACTGACAAAACTCGGGATTGTCGAGCACAGTGTGTCACCGAGGGCCAATTTGCACCCAAACTTCGCCAGAAAAGAATGCAACACAACGCTCCAACTTTCATCGTAAATATACATGCTTCAGGGACGTCGTAAAGGCTCGAGCCTCCGACACATCGTAAATACACAAGCTTCAGGACCGTCATCGTAAAGGCTCGAACCATCGACCCATCGTATGTATACAATTTTGAAGACTGTCGTTTTAGAACTCAAAACTATGACGCATCGTAAAATTACAACCTTCGAAAAGCGATGTAAAGGCTCGACCCTACAACACATCGTAAGTACACAAGGATCAGGAACACAGGAAAAGCTTCAGGTATCATCTTAATAACATAACATTACGAAAATTCGTAAACACTGATATCAGACGGGTTAACTCTCTCAAGGATTTTCATACGCAAACACACGTATCATAAAATTTACCCTCTTGTGATTTCTAAGTGTAAACGCGCGTATGAGGCATTGCATGTAAGTTTAATGTTGGTTTTATTGAGTATCACTTCTTTTGTATGCATCACTGGTGTTCCTGGTGGCTGGAGCGATCATCATACAGTTAGCACATGTCCAACTTAATCTCAGTTTACCCCGACCTCTGGCGCCTAACAGAAGTAAGAAGCAAATGTGCTTATCTTTCTATATTTTTTTCTTCCACGTGTTTAAGAGGTTCCAACACTCTGCTTCTGCGACCAGTTCTTACACTCATATCCCGCCCACCTCAAATAAAGCCCGCAGACCTGCACATCTGTATTCAACTGGCGACCCAAATGGGACATCCCGCCTCACCTTGGAGGGAGACCGTGGGGTTATCATCTCAAGTGAAGTGGATACCTTCTCCGTTTCTCCTGGCCCCAGGGAGGAGGACCCGTGGTCATGTCGACTGTCTTTCAGCCGGTGGGTGTGCTTGGCAGCGCTATATTCGTAAGCCGCTTAGGGAAGGCACGCTCTGTGCTGAGCTACGGGGTCCAGCTTCTCGGGGCAGCAGTGGCTTCGCTGAGGGAGTAACCTCCGAGCCAACCCAGACAGTCCAGGAGAGAGGATAAGGGGGCTATGCCCCTTGGGCCTCGGCAAACTGTACTAGAGGTAGACCTACAATCATACCAGTCTCCTGAAAGAACAGGATGGAAGATGGCTATCGCCTGCGATAAGAAGAGTAAAACTTAGAATAAAAGGGCGCTAGGCACCCCAAGACAAAACAAAAGGGGGGGCCATAACAAACGCAGAACATGTCCAGCGACATAAGCAGCGAATTTAATCGCATCAAAGACAGCCGTGGCGATTACGTTGCACTACGAGGCAACGTACAGGATAGTGCTCTCAAAAGACTGAGATGTGTGTGTGTGTGTTTCTGATCTCTTCAACTACCAAAGATAGCCTCAAAATGACCCACTGGTCCGTCGCTGTTTATCTTCCTCCGTTAAATCTGCTGATATCCTGAAATCTAATGGACTTCAGGATTTCATCCCCCTCCCCCCCTCCAGAGATTAAATCCGAAAAGTCTATCGTTGTAAAGCGCTTAGACAATCCAATTTCTGACACCAAAGCAGAAGAAAATGGATGTTGAGGAGAACACGTGGGCTAACATAGAAGGTCATATAAAGGACCCAGACCTGAAAAGCTTGATGTTGAGGCGTCGGATCAAATAAAAAATCCCATCTCCAGCCTGAAATCTGTGATAAAAACTGTGCTCAGTGAATTAAAGATGGCAGAGGACGGAAGGGGAAATATACTGTGACTTTTACTGCTCAACCAGACCCGGCCAGGTAAAGAAAGATCTGTACATCTAAGTAAGCGACTGATTTTAAAGTGCTGCGAGTTCGACCACAAGACGAACACCACCCTCTCCACACCCAAACGTCAGACCGTGTTCTGAACACGCTCCGGATGGGCATACTTTCCAAGACTGTCTAAATCAATGCAACCCTAAATGCCTTAACTAGCGCAAGAAAAAAAGCATGCTCTCCATGCGCTGCTCTGTAAGGGAAAATGAAACATATTTGAAAAAGAAAGATGAATTCGTAAGCACCGAAAGTGGTCCTGCATAGTGCCACAGGTACTCCCACGTAAACCCAATTGCACACAGCCTTCGGGAATCTCCTGACGAGGTGGGTTTTGGTGATGGCAGCTGATGGGGTGTGTACCATTACCAGTGGCAGAAGGCTGATGACACCCTTGCTGTGGAGAGGGAGAAAGAAGTTAATAATGAAAGTCTCCTAATGCTGGCTGGTGCCTCAGTGCAGCCAGCGATGAATGTCCTGGTCTCCGAGAAGAATAATCTTTAGAACCTGTTCAAGTTAAGGAAACCCACCACCAGGAACGTACCACTCAGACATATGCTGGCTGACAGTGGGTAGTTATGATGGCCTTTGACATGAAGCTCACGGTTCAAGTCAATGGCCAGTGAAGGTGGAGGTATAGTGATGACCCATGACCTTCATCCGTTGGGTTCAGGTCGAAGCAAGTGGTTAAGATGCGGGTGTAGCGAAGATGGCCTTTGACCCTTCATAATTATCTAAGCTAGGTCCAAGGTTGCACTAAGGAGCTGGTGGATTTTAAACACAATTTAAACATTGCCTACACTACAACATGAGGTTAACTAGCCAGGCTTTAGAAACATCTCACATAGTGTTTAGAAACGAAGTATATATATATATATATATATATATATATATATATATATATATATATATATATATATATATTCAGAGTTTAAAAACCTTATACACATCAGGATTTGAGATAGTGAAGAAATACAAAAGGAACATTGAGACATTAAAGCCATCCAAACATCGAGACCGAGACAGTAATAATGAGACAAGACCATGGTCCTGATGTGCGAACAACATCGTAATTCCATAAGAGAACTACTAAACATCTCGTTATGTACGAGAGAGAGAGAGAGAGAGAGAGAGAGAGAGAGAGAGAGAGAGAGAGAGAGAGAGAGAGAAACACCAGCATCATTAAGAACACACATTACGAAGGGTATCAGCCAGCCACTGTTTATCTTACCAGGCAGCTGGTGAAAGATCGCTCCTCAAACCCGCCAATACTATCTGGAAAGTTAATTAGAATCTGCATAATCCCTAATTACAATGGTTTCCCCCAAATGTTATGATACCACTATAAAATCTGACGCGCAAACAGACGCAAGTTTTGATGGAAATTCTCCCGAATCACGGGAGAAACCCGGCTTTGCCTGACCACTAATACCTTCTTCCCTTCCAGCAGATGGTACAATAACAGCCATAAGCTTTTGTTAACATTTCCTGGCAATAACTCGAGCCTTGAGGAACGTGAAGGGGGGTATCTGACACCCTCCTTAGATTCAATAACATATCATAAAGCTGCTTATGGCGTCATCGGAGGGAATCCGTCACCACACCAAACACTGGCGGGGATCAGACAGGAGCCTGATGAATATGTACGAGCATCCTATCTTCCTTGCTCTCCTCCCAGTGCAAACAGGCATATCCACCACGGCTCTGATAAGGTTTGATTTCATATTCCGTTTTGGTTCAGTTCAATTTTCAATACTTTATTCCTTGATAGAGGAATCGGGACCCTAGTGCTTTCACTAGGTACCCCTGTACAATAATACCAGAAGCACCTGGCAAGTGTCGCGAGTCCGCTTCAGTGTGGACACCTACCCCTCCGGAGTGCATGTGGCCAGTGATAGAAAAGGGATTCACCACACACGGAAATCCTGGGCGTCAACGGCTCCCTCAGCAGTTTACTCCCTTAGTGTATGGCATCCTGGGTGGGTCTCTAGGCTTCTCGGCTACCGGACCAAACACGAAGAAAAATAATCCTCACAAGGCAGAGGGGGTAGAGAGATAGGGTGCCTCTCTGAGCTGGATTTATATACCTTGATAACTGAAGTGACCCAGCGCCTCTAGAGAGGAGGGTGGCCAACGAAGAGCGCGTATCCTCGCTCTTACTTAACTACAATAAAAAAAAGTACGTTTCGCTAATATCTAGCGAAAGTGAGCCACCACTTTTCAATGGCCGGCTCCACTGATACTGAAAGCAATATCTAAAATCATTTACATGTCTGTCAGGGAGAGGATAGTGCCCAGTCTATCAAAGGGTGTAAACTGCCCTGTTGCCCGGGCACAGGAGAACACCAGCTGCTTTTTTCCTCCTGCACAACGGAAAATTTGTGCACAGAAAAATATATAGAACTGTATATTGAAACGGCCGAGGGAAAAATCAATCTTTCTAGTGCTCTTCACAGACGTTTAATATCCTTAGGACAATATCCGTGACCGGAGGCCCAGGTATATACAGTTAGTCACCAGTGTATAGAGACTGGACGTTATGGACGCGTGTGTCATGTTATATGGTATACGTATGAAGCAGACGGCTGGCTCCTCCTCACGGCCCACGAGCCACCCTACAAGCAAGGTTCCATGTGGGTCATCCACTCCGTAATGAGGTGGGAAATGTTAAGCGTCGTCAATCCAGAGAGAATTAGATACATTCGCATGTCGCAGGGTAAGCGCAGGATGATGAATACAACCACCTATTCCTTATGAAAGCGTCCGCTCCTGCTTCACGCTGTTCCTGCATCACGGTATTCGAATCTTTCGTCTCGACACGATTGAGGACGTGATGACAGACACGTTCACCACGTCCTGAATCGTCAAAAAGTAATTTGCATTATCATTTTATTCCCCAGACTGATCTTTAAAAGAGTCACTCCGTCATCTCGCATGTTCCTTGGTGAGTGATTACACCCGTCCTCCACACACACACACTTTTCACTCGATGTATCAGTGTAATTTCCATACTCCAGAAGCGGTGGACAATGGAAATGATAACGGAAAGAGTGTTGGACGCACCCTGGCAGGTCACCACGGTGCTGGTGGCGGCCCGCGAGGCCAATTGCGATCCTGTCTCAAGACGGGAATTCTTACAGGCGCATAAATCCTCTTAGCAGATGCGCGGCGGAGATTTAATCCCTGCCCTGAGGCACCTGTTAATTCCTAGGATGATAGGAGGCAACCAGGCGGAACACTGGCTTCCTCTCCCATGGGGGTGGGGATAAGTCGGGGGTGGGGGGGGGCAGGGAGGGGAGGAAGGTCCCCTCATGAGTGTGGTCAAGGGAGGAGAGGGGGGGAGGGGGCGGTACCTTCACGAAGAGAGGTCATGCGTGAACCTGTCCCACACGAACACAGTCACCAACACCTCACCAAAGACCGACAACCGCAGGATTCCGGACACCACGCACACAAGGCACGCACTATACCACAGGAGGCCAGCCAGGCCTGTGGGTATATACACCACCATGAAGCAAACAGCCCATTTGACATCCACGGGTGCGGGAGGAGTGGGCGGGTGTGTGGGTATACACACACACACACACACACACTCGTCGCACCATGCAATATGCTGACTGCATGATACAGCCCAAGATCACTGGCACGCGAATGCCAACGAGCTGCAGCGGCCACCATAAAAGAATATGCAGGTAAACTATGTAAAAAAAAAAAAAATACAAAACACTGGAAGGGCCGCGGTTTTATGGCGTGCCCTAAAACATGGGGCATGTTACGTGTTCTTGAAATAGATGCGATATTTTAAAACACAGAGAAATGGAGATATCCCAAGACACAGACGCCTGTGTCCAGAAAATACCACAGAAAAAAAAAAGAAAAAGGTGAGAGCCCCATCTTCGCTGCTGTACAAGACTCCTTCTTTTACGAAGCCCCTGGCTAAGTGGTTTGAAAATTAGGTTCGTTTCAGGGGGCTTGGTTTCGAACCTTGAAGAGTAAGGGTCTCTCCGGGGACTCGTCACACGGGGTCTCTTCGGAGTCGCATGCCACACTTGGTCTCTCCCGCGACACATGTCACACAGGGTCTCTCCGGGGACACATGCCACACTTGGTCTCTCCGGGGACACATGCCACACAGGTCCGGTGCTGTAAGATGCCCGGATCGCCAATGCCGGCTTCTGTACAATCAAAGGATTTAGGGGTGGGCTATGCGCCAGTCTTCATCATCCACCAACACCATGCAGCAGTGACGTGTTCGCGTGTAACACACACGCTAAAACAAAATCTTAATAATATCCTACAAGCAGATAGATACACACCAACTACAAGCAGATGGAGATATACCCATAGAAAGACCACGGAATAAATCGTAATATCCCACAGAGAGACCTCAGCATATCTACCTAGTACCATGGAAGCGGAGAGGCAAAGAGGCGATGGTCAGTCTCCAGCTCCTAACCACCGCGCCAGCCCACGGCAGCCATAGTGGAGGAGCCTCCCATTCCACCAGACGTTAAGTGGAGTGGAAATACGTCATGGCAGATTTACGTCAAGATAGACTTACGTCATGGGAATCTAGTGGGGAACCTATACGAGGCAGTCCCCTGTGTCGACGACTCTACGGCCTTCCGCCACGCCATTCCGTCACCAGGGAAGCTCGTAAAGCGAAGGTCGTAACAGAGTTACGCAAAATGGGTCGGCAAATTCGTGGGTGTTTTCAGGTCCTCACGCAGCAGCGCACTGGCGATGCGGTCACATAAGAGGGGACGAAATGGGCAAGCGAGCAGAAGGTGAATATGCTTAGCGTTACCCTCCCTCGAGAAGGACGGTACGACCCTCGAGGAGGACGGTACGACCTGCTCGAACGGGAAGGTACGACCCTTGAGCAAGTCGGCACGACCACTGGCCAGGACAGTATGAACCTTGACCACGACGGTACGACTGTTGCGCATGTGAGGGCGCGATCGTTGAGGATGAGAGTAGGACCTCTGCCTATAAGGACCTGGTCTTTGATCCGGCCCTTTGAGTGTCGGATCTAGGATTACACAGTCATGTTCAGTGGTAGCTAGCACGCAGCACGTGATGAAGGAGCAATGTATTCTTAGATCATAGGCTCCAGTCACAGACGAAACTCCTTATCGAGACCATAAATAAGAAGAAGAAAAAAGTATAATCTCAAATTTGCCCTCAGGCGTGTGGATGTCAATATGTTAAAACATGCCTGTGCTGTACGGTCGACCCAAACTTAAACACGCGTCAGCAGTCTGGGCTCTTCAGTTGAGGAGGTTCAGAGAGCTGCTGGAGAAGGTACAGAGGAACATGAGAATGGCATCAGATCCCAGGGAATAATATACAAGGAAGAGAAGAAGTTTTCGAACCTCTTCGTCATTGTTAATGTTTTTACGTACCAGTCACCCAAAATCTTAAAGGATCTATGAAACCAGAGTTCAAAATTTGGAGTTGGGAGACAGAAGTGTCTGGTGGGATGTGCACAAACATTTCCCGAGACAAAAAAAAAAAAAAAGAAAACTCAGCAACAGGAGGCAGAATACAGACTACATGCGAAATTCTCAACCCTCTATACGACAGACATGTCAGGTCAACAGACTGAGCATCGTGAATGAAATGGCTTTTCATGCATTATACATAAACCGGTAATCAGGCTCTCTCTCTCTCTCTCTCTCTCACACACACACACACACACGAGGGAATAAAAAGAAACATTACACTTTCTTCAATTTCCCTCCGCGGAAACAGAAAACGATGGATAACTACTGTAAATATCAAATCAAATCGCAGGAGCTGGATATGCGTAGAGTGAGGTGGGAGGAGTGCTGAGACATGGGTCAGTATGAGGCAAGACGAGGCAAGGCCACTAATGACACACACTCCCCGGTAATGACTCAAACACACACACACACACACACACGACTTATCACTCCCTCCAAAAAGCCACATCGCTCACTGCGGCCTAACCCCACAGCCGGGAAGGCTTGGAGACGTGCGTTATCCACAATTCATATCTAATCCCGACATATTTATGTTTTTAATTACACAATGCAGGTAGCTTCATTTTTTCCCCCCGAGAATTATATCATATATAAATAATCTTGTCTGACAAAATATACTTGCTTTGTTTTAAGCTGGCTTTATCGTAGCTAAATACGGATTTAGAAAGTTAATAACACTGAGTAACAATTTTTGTTCCTGGGTAGTAAGTGTTATTTCCTAATTGCTTATGCGTAAAAAGTAGAGGAAAAGGCTATTATTCCCTTCAAACTTTTGCTTTTGTGACCAGGACAATGATATTTTCAAATTTACCTATTTCCAATTGGACAACGGGTCAATTTTCACATTTTTATTCACAAAAAGTCAGAAAAAACAACATATGAGTTAGAGTTAAAATGTATTTACACTAATGTTAAAAAAGTGATCCTAAAAGATTTAGAAGTGAGTAGTTTTTCGAGATTTACGATTGTATTGTAAATCACTTTCACGAATCAGACCCCAAATACAATCTCTCATCGTGTTCCCGTTATGTGTTCCTTGGTAGCGGCGTTCAAAGTCCACCATATCCTGGTGGAAAGCGCTCGCCTTGCTCCTCCTCCGAATACGCTCCCATGTTCTCCTTGAAGTTATAAAGATGAGCGTCAAGGATATGGACTTTGGGGGACATCCTGCCATCCCATTTTGCCCTATCCTGGTGGGAGACCATGACTGAGAGCCCTACCATGATGGGTGCCATCGGTATGGGCCCCACCATAACCTCTACAGTACTGTAAGGTTCTGCAAGAATCATATTTGTAAAACTGATAACCGTGACGTACCAATGCAACACACACACACAATATCTACACTTTATTCACATTTAACGAAATGCAACATGGATATACCCGACCTGCGATATTCTATAAACGAGCCACAGGTCGGCTTCAACAACTGCAGACGCAAGGAATCACAATTTCCGAAGGGTTGAGAGAGACAGCAGTCAGTAAAATGTGATTATTTGTGACGACTGACACGGAAAGCGATGCGTTTGTGCAGATACATGATCCCGGCTGTGACACTGGCGGGTGTGGGAATAACTTTTTTTCTTTTCCTTTTCTTTTTTAAAGACAAACTTTGCATTGCACCCGTTTGGTCGGGTCGTGACGCATTACCCCGGGCGGCTTCGCAACCCACCGTCCTGAAGGCCCCGGAAGAACCTGCCCCCATGAATCATCCCAATATCCCTCCACTGGTTCAGAAGTTCTGGAACGGAAACGAACCACACCACGACGCCCTGCTTCGAACCCCATGGCCCAACCCCTGCTCCCTCCAGCCGTCGTGACCTTGATTTTAAACAGACGACCCAGGGGAGTGGCTCGTGACCCATAACGCGGCGGTGAGCAACATTCGCGAAAACTGTTCTGTCACTCCCCTCCTTGGTTCACGAGATATGGAGCGGGTACCAGCATGGTAGACGAAGATGATCACGATTATGACAGGGTGCCGCTATTCATGCAAGGCCCTAACTAGGATCAATAGGAACATTTAGTGCTGGGAAGAAAACAAATTACTGGTTTTTGGAAAAGTTCAACCGCGTGACAAAAATAAAATCACAGAGAAAATCCTGTACGTTAGCCACCTTAGTAAACGGGCCAGAATATGCCAACGGAGACAGCGTCAACGGCGATAGGGTCAAGGGTGATGCATTTAGATAACCGAGGGCGCAACTGCGTGTGATGGAGTGCTGGCCCTGTGGATCTAGAGTGAAGGCGGCTGCGCCGCCGAGGAAGGAGCTGTGCGCTCATAATTCCCCCTAACATCGTGAGTCTCAAGCAGACCGCAGTTACCAAGAGAGTGCATCACACAGCCCCTTGAGTACGAAATCGTCGGCGCGACCCTCTGACCACGACGGTACCACCATCTGGGCACGATGACCCAGTCCCCTAACCCTGAGCATGGCGGTACGACCCTAGACCACGATGGTACGACCCATGGGTAATGCGTCCTGGATTTTGACCTGACCCTTAGGCCGGAGGACGTGCCATCATACCCCAGGGGGTCGTCTCGTCGTGCCCAAGGGTCGTATCGTTGTGTTCGAGGGTCCTACTCACCCACGTGGTAATGAGTCGTGCCCTAGTCGTGTTTAAGGGTTCCTTCCCCCCCACCCCTCCCGGTGCGGGGTCCTCCCGCTTAAGCTGTTCGCCACAAACCCAAGATGAACTAAGACAGCCGGAAAGTTTTCACTCCGCTTGATCAAGATGTCTTCCTTGACTGTTTTTGTCCGCATTTTCCACGCTCACGTGCTCCCCTCCCTTACTTCTCTCTCTCTCTCTCTCTCTCTCTCTCTCTCTCTCTCTCTCTCTCTCTCAGCCAACGACTTACCATACTTCCCCGAGATTACGTCAAGACGCGGGAGATAACATCACACAGGAGTGGCGGACGGTCTGCGGGAGGAGTCCATCACACACAGCTCTTGCACGGACGCGGACGACGATATCTCAGATGATGCGTGGCTACCTCTGGGGCAGCACAGCCCACGAGAACCTCACCCCCTTCGTCAGATCAGCAGACACGTCCTCTGCTTCCGCCGCTACTGCCACCTTGAGTCAGTGTGTGTGTGTGTGTGTGTGTGTGTGTGTGTGTGTGTGTGTGTGTGTGAGGCGACACGTGAGAAGGTTCAAGTCTCCCAACTCTTTTAATTTTGCGGTGGGGAGGGTGGGGGT
>JAYMFT010369217.1:0-21865 GCA_038088735.1 Panulirus argus
CCTCTCTCTAACACTCTTGCATTTACCTCCCTAACCACCCCATCCATAAACAAATTAAACAACCATGGGGACATATAAAACACACCATGAAAGTTTTTCAGTTAGTAAGGCATCAAAACATCACCTGATCAAGAGACCTTGAAACCCCGTTATCTAGCTCACTGGCATATGAAAAATGAAGGTTCGAGAATACCAATTAAAAGAGTGTATAAGTGAAAAGAGAAGCAGGAGGTGCGACATACTATACGCAAATTAGAGAATGAAGCCATCCAAAGATCTCTTCCTATTTCACTGCAGAGTTTTTTTGACAGATGTGCATAATTCATGTTTTAATCAGTACTGCTGGTTTAAGTAAACTATAAACTATCAATCTACATCAAAAATCTTGCTTATAGTTAAAGTAAGGAAAAGTAATGATATCAAATAACAGAGCAAAATGTTAAAAATAAACCCCAAAATCCCTTAATTTGCCATGGATAGATATCAAATCCAAAGGACCATCTTTCTGCTTTTAAATAATTCAATGAGGTTGATCTTTCAGTATCAAAATAACTCAATGCAACTCTTAAAAGCTCTCAACTTTTTTAAACCTACCTGCATGACAGTAATGGCCCCATATGTAACAGCAGTCCAGTAGATCGACCCAACAACCACACCAGCAGCCACAAATGGACATACTTTGTATATGAAGGCATCCACTCTATCAAGAAACAACATTAACTGACCTGTGAAGAAAATTTATATGAGATAAATATTTTCACCTTTCTATCTGTTAGCATTAATTCCATTCCCATTTCATGGGGTGGAACACCATTTGTGGGAATTCACCTTGCAGATATGGTGTCCTTATACTAAATCCTGCAGGCCTGAGAACAACAGCCAATACAATTTGGAACTCATTTTACCTTGAAGTGGAATTAGCTTTGTTTAATAATATGAAATAAATAATCAATGCCTAATTAGAAACCACCACTTAAACTGTACATCATCCCACTTCTTAACAATGGTAAAAGGCTAACTTGTGTCCTATCATTACATCAAGATTCAATCCTAATGCAGTTCAAGTTAACCATATACAAAAGGGATATGGGTAATGACAATTTCTGTCCTACTAGCACGCATTAGTCAACACAAGAAACATGTCTCTTCTGATCATGATCATTAATCTGCACTATATAAGCAAAGCACAGGGACTAACAACAGTCTTGCACACAAATGAAAAGCCAGTTTAAACTGCGGTAGTAGTCATAAAATATAATGTCACATCAGTCTCTATTTCGCAATGCAATAAAAAACTGGAGAAAATTTGTTGTGTTGACTATGGATTATTCTTTTCTTCTTACTTCTAACATCACAACTCTCAAGAAAAGGAGTCCCTAAGCAAGACACAAACTAATTTCAAATGCAAAGCAAGAAATGGGTTTTTCTAAACATATGTTTAGCAATGCTAAAACAATAATCACACAAAATCTTTTTATAGCTGAATTATGAGATAAAAAAAAAAGTGCTTACTAAATTTTTTTCATACCTGATCGCTCTTTACCGCATCAGCAAGGTAATGCCACGTTCAGACAAAGAAAGGCCACACACAATCACATTCATTCTCAAGCTGTCATGCATAATGCACCAAAACCACAGCTCCCTATCCACAACCAGACCACAAAGACCTTTCCATGGTTTACCCCACATGCTTCACATGCTGTGGTTCAGTCCACTGACACCACATCAACCTCAGTATACCACATCATTCCAATTCACTCTATCCCGTGCATACCTTCCATCCTCCTGCATGTTCAAGCCCCGATCACTCAAAATCTTTTTCAATCCATCCTTCCATCTCCAATTTGGTTTCCCCATTCTCCCTGTTCCTTCCACCTCTGACACATATAACCTCTTTGTCAACCTTTCCTCACTCATTCTCTCCATATGTCCACACCATTTCAGCACACCCTCTTCTGCTTTCTCTCAACCACAGTCTTTTTATTATCACACATCTCTCTTACCTTTTAAATACTTACTCTACCAAACCACCTGACACCACATATTGGCCCAGCACTTCATTGGTTGTCAAGCTGCACTCCTCTGACCCAGGCAGTTGTCTTTTCTTTCTACCTAACCTACACATGAACTGCTGGCTTTCTGTCCACAAACTTACAATATATCTCTCCCGGTCAAACAAAACACTTGACAACACTTAACTTACATAGCTCATTCTTTGTAACTAGATTTTCCTGTGGTGAATACTATGCGCTAGCCCTGCCTTTGGGCAAAATGGTAGGAGAATTATACAGTAGTAGTAGGTAGGAACATTTAGGTAGGACTATTAGACAGAAAAATTAGGTATAAGTAGTAGATAGGAACATTGGGTAAGTCAGAAGGAACATTAGGTAAGAGCCTCTGCAAACACTGCACTAGACTTGCCTTTGCCAGTGGCCTTTTAAGGGTGAGGCAATAAAGGTTAAGGAATGGCATTAGTGTTCACTAGTCATGGAGACTCTATTGCCATGGCCACCCTATATCAGAGATATAGATAGATAGACATTTAATTTCCAACACATCCACCCTCCTCCACACATTCTTACCTATAGCCCATGTTTCACATCCATGTAATGTTGTTGGGACTACTATCCCTTCAAACATACCCATTTTGCCCTTCCAGATAAGGTTCTCTCTTTCCACACATTCTTCAGTGCTCCCAGAACATCCCCCCCACCCCATCCCAACCCCACCCTATGACTTGCTTCCATGGTTCCATTCACCATCATGTCCACTCCCAGGTATCTAAAACACTTCACTTCCTCTAATTTTTCTCCATTCAAACTCACACCCAACTAACCTGGCACTCAACCCTAATGAACCTAACAACCCTGCTTTTATTCATATTCACTCTCAACTTACTTCTTTCCCCACTCTCTTTCAAACTCAGTCACCAATTTCTGGTTTCTCACTTGAATTTACCACCAGTGCTGTATAAGCAAACAATAACAGACTCACTTTCCAGTCTCTCTTTTTCCCTCACATACTGCATACTCGCTACTTTTTCCAAGACTCTCACATTTACTTCCCTCACCACCCCACCCATAAACAAACTGAACAACCATGGTGACAACAAACATCTCTGCTACAAACCAGTCTTCCCTTCAAACCAGTCACTCTCCTCTCTTCCTACTTGTAAACATGCCTAATCACACCCTTGATAAAAACTTCTCATTGCTTCTATCAGCTTTCCTCCAACACAGTATATTCTTAAGACCTTCCATAAAGCATCTCTGTCAACCCTCTCATATGCCTTCTCCACATCCATAAATGCCATATACAAATCCATCTATTTTTCTAAGTACTTCTCACACACATTCTTTAAAACATAAACCTGGTCCACACATCCTCCACCACTTCTGAAACCACACTGCTCCAACCCAGTCTGATGCTTTGCACATGCCTTCACCCTCTCAATCAATACCCTCCCATATAACCTTGCCAGGTATACTCAACAAACTTATACCACTGCAGTGTGAACACTCACCTTTATCACCCTTGCCTTTATACAGTGGCACTATACATGCAATCTGCCAATCCTCAGGCACCTCATCATGATTCATACATGCACTGAAAATCCTAATCATAATCAATCAATCAACAACAAAGTCACCCCCTTTCTTTATAAAGTCAACTGCAATACCATCCACTCCTGCTGCCTTGCAGCACTTCATCTTATGCAATGCTTTCATCACCTCTTCTATTCACTAAACCACTCTTCATGACTCTCTCACTTTGCATACCACCCCATCCAAAATACCCTACGTTTGCCACTCTTTTGTCAAACACATCTAACAATCCTTCAAAATATTCATTCTACCTCCTCTTCACTTCATCCCTACCCGTTAACACTTCCCCTTTTGCCCCTTCACCAATGTTCCATTTGCTCTCTTGTCTTTTGTGCATTATCTACCTCCTTCCAAAATATCTTATTCTCTCTAAAGTTTACTGATACTTGCTCACCCAAACTTTCATTTGCCCTTTTTCAACCCCTGCACTTTCCTCCTGATCGCCTACCACTTTCTCTTACACATCTCCCATTCATCTGCATTCCTTCTCTGGACTTACTACCTAAATGTCTCTCTTTTCTCTTTTACTAGTAACTTTACTTCTTAATCCTACCGCTCACTACCTTTTCTAATGTGCCCACCTCCCACTTTTCCCATGCCACATGCATTTCTTATACATGACATTACTGCTTCCCTAAATTCTTCCCATTCCTCGCACACTTCCCTCGCTTCATTTACTCTCACCTTTTGTTGTTCTAAACTTAATCTCACCTGATATTTCTTCATACAAGTTTCTTTTCCAATTCAACTTACTCTCACCACTCTCCTCTCCATGACACTGTTTCTTTTTCTTAAAAACTTCTACATATCTTTACCCTTGCCTCCACAAGATAAAGATCAGACATCCCACTAGCTATCCCTCTTAGTACAATTATATCCAAAAGCCTCTCTTTTACACGGCTATCAATTAACATGTAGCCCAATAATGCCCACTGATCATCTCTCCTACTCACATACGTAACTGTAGATATCCCTCTTTTTTAACCTGGTATTCCCAATCACCAGCCCCCTTTCAGCATACAACTCCACAAGCTGTTCCCCATTTCCATTAATAGCACAGAATACCCAATGCACCCCAACTATACTCTCAACTGCCACAATACCTCCCTTTGCATTTAAATCACCCATTACTAATAAACGGTCTCTTACATAAAACTCACCATCTACTTTGAATTTTACCCACATAAATCTAAAACTTACTTCCTTACACTCTGTCATACTCCCAAACCAGTCTTCCCTCTTCCCCTTGAGCTTTGCTTCACTCAGAGATGGATCATTCAAGTTTCTTTCCCAAAACATACTACCTATCACTCTTCTCATCTTGGTTACATCCACACACATTCAGACACCCAAGCCTGAGCTTTCGAGGGATGAGCATTGCCAGCCTGGCTGCTTCTTCTGTTCTCTCTTTCAGATTCTGAAATACTACAAGTAGGTGGGGGGCTCCAACTCCCACTACCACCCCCATTAGTAACCCTCTACGACAAGCAGGAAATACGGAGGCAGCATTCCTCCTCCCCTACTCTAATGGGTTGTTAATAACCGCTGCCCAAGGAAGTACAAACTGTACAGACTGAAGAAAGCTAATGAGCATCTAATATCCTCTTAAACCCTCTAAATCAGGAATGATGGTCTCACTTCTTATTTTATTACAGCCTACTCAGCTGTTCATCATCCCATTCAGGTCTGGTCAATGAACGCTCATATGAGTAAGTTTGAGAGTAATTACATATTTACAATTACCTCCCTGTACAGCATGGGGAGGGAGTTCTATCATACACCTTCTTAACCTTGTGTAAACAGTACACACTCACAGTTTGATCATTTAGCTCATTCCATTCATCTAAAATTCTTGATACTATTACCAGAATAAATTTCTTTTTTCAGACAAGCTTCTTGCTTATCTTTTTGTTATGACTTCTAATTCCTCATTCTCTGCATCCTTCAAAGAACTGTTCACTATCCACACTGTAAACCTGGTGCAGAAACTTTAAAGTTGTGGTCAAGTCTCCCCTCTTTCTCCTCTTTTCCATAGTGGACAACACTATAGCTGCTAAAGTCTTCCTGTACATCAGTTCTCTTATTCCACACACATCTTTGTTGTCCTCCTCTTTATGGGTTCATGAGAGAAAAGGTCATGCATTCCAAATTTTGTGGACTTCTGTAACAGAAAGAGCTTTGTTTTAGACTAGTAAAGAAACAGAGCCATCAGGCAGACATAAAGAAGAGAGACTTCTTCAGTGGATCAAAAGTTACCTAAGTGGAACAGAAAAGAAGATGCAAGTCAGAAGAGCCTTAGGTATGCAGCAGGGCAGGGCTCAGTTTAAGAGATGCTGACATTCTTTTTCCATGCTTATAACTTACCAGAAACACTGGATCCAAACAAGAATATATTTTCAGAAATACTGAAGTTATGACTTAAGTAAGGGACGACCAGAAATGCACCAGCTTACAAAGGGACTTAAACAAACTGTAGAGTTGGTCAGATAATGTATGATGAGGTTCAAACCAAGCAAATGCAAAGTACTGAACATGTCACACAGTTAAACATCTTGATATTCCTCTAATTTGGTAGGAAAAAGATACATGAATCTGTGTCAAAGGGATATGGGACTTTAGAACTGTATAGCACCCACCCTACCACTACAACACCCATATTAGAAGAATGGTTAAGGAAGCATTTTATCTGCTGGTAATATAAAAATTGCATTTAGGTAAACAGTATCCACCAGGAGAGTATGTTTAAACATGAAGAACCTGAAAGAGACATAGTGGTTCAGGTACCTAAGAGTGGATGAAGCAGCTGACAGAACCATAAGGGTTGAATCAGTGGGTCATAAGGTGAGAGAGGGTGTGTGGATGGAAAGGTTGTTCATCAAGCCAAAGACAGGTATGTCTGTTGATATAGTAGTCCCACCAGTGTTGTTCTGATGTGTCTTGGGCCTTAAACACACAAGAATGCAAGAGGAAAGACATGATGAAAATGAAACATCTGAAGACATGTGATGTAAGACAGTTTTATTGTGTGGGGATTGTTTGAGCAAGTGACCGGTGTGTTAGTATGTACAGCATGAAGGAGACAGCTGACCAAGGTGTGCTGAAATGCAGATGAACAAAAAAACAAACTGACAAAAAGGATCTGCATGTCAGACGTAAATGGAGGAAAAAGGAGAGGGAGGCCAAAAAAACGATGAAAGGATGAATGAACAGGAGGCCTCAGGGTATCAGGGCCTGATCATTCAGGAGGGTGAGAGGCATGCATGGGGTAGAACGTACTAGATTGATATGGCACAGTACTGCGTATGGGTGTGGGATGGGGGAACATGACAAAATTTTTGTTTGCAATACAAAATGAAACATGTAAAATTAAAGCATATTTATGAAAAAAAAAACTAATATTACTTCTATGGCCATAGTATACTCCTAAAGTTAATGTGTACAGCCCCCAACAAGGGGTAGCAGAGGGGATGGATATAGAGGAGTTGGAGAAAGAGTATGGAGGTGAGCCTCTGATGCAAAGTCAATAAAGATTCATCGCTATTTATATAAGAAATACATGTAAACACAAAAGATACATATAAATAAGTAAGGAAGCAAAACTTATAGGCCACAAGATAGCCCTGATAATAACATGTAATTTCACTGGCAAAGGTGGTGACTTTTCAAATGAAACCTACAAAAACTAGTGCTCCTATGATGACTCCTGGTGTCTGTTTTCCAGATCGTCATGTGATGACTCCTTGTATTTAATGGCTAATAATAAATATTTCAAAAGGGAACTAGAGGGTGCTTTAAGTCATTCTGAATTCTGTAATATTTCACAGTAAAATAATTTAAGATTCATCTTCACAACGACAGGCAAAATACATTCTACAGAGCAGTTGTCCTTGCCTCAGTTTGTCAACGTTCGCCTAGATGTGTATCCATTTCAGCATTTTTTCCAAAAGTAATGAAGGTGTCAGTACACAGGGAAATACTAGCATAGTATGTAAAGCCATTACTGTTAATATGAAACTAAAGATACTCATGCAATTTGATGATGGTCAAAAGCTGATAACTATAGTCAGGTCAATAGATCTTGCTCCCTCAACTGTGGCTACAGTTATTTAACTCAGACATCTGGAGCCTACAAAAGTTGTGAAGAAAGTTGCTGCCTGTGTGATACAACAGTAGGGACCTCAGTAAATTTTCAGCCTCTCCCTATTTCACTTAATACTCTGCATATGCGAATAACAATTGATATATGAACAGCTAGACTTAATCTGAAATAATCTCTAAAGGTAAAGAGGTAAAAATTAGCTTTAGAAATAAGTTTGTGCCCTAGAAAAATGAAACATTAAACAGTGTTATAAACAGATGTGTGACACTCAGTGTCAAGATGGTCAAAGGAGTGTTCACAGTCAATATCATTACTCCATGATCCAGCGCTCCAATGGAATCATTTGAAGGTTTCATCCAGAGCGGGACCACTGGCCATAAAAACAGGTGGGGAATACAAACCTATGGCATGATGTACCTGTGGGCTACTGCCATCTCTTATAAAGTTTGTTGTTGAAGTACATGGCTGTTTTAATCAGCTGCCAATAAACTCAAACTAAAGAAATAGAATACTTTCCAATATGTTGGTACAGTTCATCATTTTATTGTCAGTGAGCAGTAAATGACACTATGGAATTGTTTGACTTTCAGAGTGCTGCTATCCACATCAGCATGTCGAGAAAGAGACTGGCACTACTAGTCATAGTTAGTGGACACAAATACAGAGTCAGACTCACAACATTGTCACCATTAATGGATATCGCTAGTTCAGTCAACAATGGGAAGATTATCAACCAGGCAAATATGTAGTATGCATTTATGATGCCAACTGGTGTGTGGGAAATATCAAAGTCTGCTCGGATGAGCATTCTAACGTTCTTGTTTCCTTCATGGAAAGATCTAAGAGTAATGTACTCTCTTGGCCTGTAAGGTCTCAGAAAGACAAATGCTGGGTACAATTACAATATATCATGTGCATCATCTGTACACCTTATGCTCAAGGTAGTAGTGCTTGCAACTACACAATTAGTTCCAGTGACCTGAACAAAATTTACACTCTTCCCAAAATTTGTGCAAAATTAATAATGCTTGAGTACTGCCATGTCCAGTTAAGTATGTTTTTGCAATATATGTCTTGTAAATCTTTGTGTTATTTGTGATACTGATGTCCCGAAGTTCTTCAAAATGATAAACTATAGAATTAAGGTATTACCAAAAATTTGTAACATTGTAATATCAAAAGCTATTTGGTGAAATGCTGATTTGTCGCTATGAAAGTACTGACCACTATCACTGTGAATCTGATTACTATTTACATTGATTGTTTATGTCCTGACAAGAAAAAGTTCTTGCTGTGATTATTTATCCATTATTGGTGATAATGCTTTAGCATGTTTTTGACAATCAATGAAATTGCCTAACTTGAAAAAAGATTGTTGTTTATTTTTGCTATTTTGAATTAATTTATGAAGGGATAGTATGTTCCTCTTACTGAAATAAGTCTATGTGGCAATTCTGAAACTATGATGTATGTAATATTCGTGCTTTGGTTGAATTTATATGACAACAAGAGCATGACAACTCATTTTTTAAAAAAATCATAACTCCAGAAGGAAGTTCAGCAACAACACCAAATTTTTGTCAGATCATCTTCAGATATATAAGAATACATGGCAAAAATATGAAAATGATGGTTAACTGTCCACATGGTTAAATAAGGACGTGAAAATAAGCAATATTGAGGAAATTTGAAAATCGAGCACATTTCAAAAATTATTCAGACACTCCTATAACAGTAATATATATGGTTACAGCATACTCATGGCCTAATATGTCACAAATGACAGGAAAAAACTCTGAGTGCTTTATCTAGCACATGTCTGAGTGAGAAGCTCTCAAAGGGGACATTGTTTTGTTACATTTTGAATTTTTGGCCATTTTCTGAGCCTTGTAGGAGGAAAAGTACATAAGAGACACATGATCTGATACCACTTTTCAATTCTATAGAAAAATTACCTCTAGTCACAGAGTTTCAAAGTTGTACATGCCATAACAAAGGAGCTATGAATGTTTGAAGTTTGACTGAAAGGCTCGTCCAGCAAAATGCATAAAATTACTTAAAATTTCAAAGAGCTGTAGCTTCAAAACTATTATAGATACACACTTAATATTTGGGATTTCATCAAAAGTTTGGCATAGGAGCAACTGTGAATTTTTTCACAGGAATCTGAGACCCTCTGGGTGATTTGATACAGAATGACCCAATGTCATCATGAATGTATATCGCTAATGACCCAATGTCATCATGAATGTATATCGCTAGTTAAGTCAACAATGGGAACCAACTGGAGCATCAAGGTAACCTAGAAAACTGATGAGGTCATGCAAGAGTCATTAAGCCCTAAGATAAGAGTAAAGCAAGAGACACTTGAATGTGAAATCCATCCCATATCAATATTCACATAGTGTTTTGAATGTGAACCCCATCCCATATCATAAAACACACACAATGTCAAAAAAGTATAAGCACTGAGTATGCTAGACAATTTTGACAATCAGTGTATCAAGAAAGAAATTCCATCGTTCTATGAGAAAGGGGAGCTCCCAACCTTAAATGCTACCTATATCTCTGATGCCTGTTCCAACTGGAACTCCCTCAAAGGGGTGGCCACAGCAACAGGGTCTCCATAACTAAAGAACTCCAGTGCTGCTTCTTAGCCACTCACAGAGGGCAGGTATGGCACAGTGTTTGCAGAGGCTCCTACCTAATGTTCCTAATGACTACTTATATCTAATGCTCCTACCTAAACTATGGAAAGTAGTTCAGGAACTTGGGTTTAGATATAAAAAAGTGTCAAATGGTAGAGCACTTATAATGGAGAGGAATGACATAGCAGAGGTGAGGAACAAGTATCTAATGTTAACTGAAAACAACAGAAAAGTGACCCAACCAAGTGAAAGCCAGAGGCGTTTTTTAATTAAACCCAGGTAAACCAAAATGAACGAGTGAAACCATGCTGAACTGTGCCTGATGGTAAAGCAGGAATCAAAATCAAAACCAGTAAAGGCTCTTGTTTCATTGCTTTACATGCCAGGGGTGTACAGGGCTTCATCCTTGGAGCATTAATCATGTTTAGATCTAAAAATTGCAACAAAGGTGACAATCACAACTCCATGGACCATTAAAGATTTAAAACATGGTTTGATGAAAAACTCTTGCTTATCACTGAAGAAATGTCTTTAATAATGATGGATAATGCACCATATTACAGTAAAATTCAAAACAGAGTTCCAAGAAGCAGCAATAGGAAAGCAGAAGTGACAGAATGGTTATTCTCTAGTAACATCACATGTGATACATATCTGATGTAACGCAAACTGTTACAAACAGCAAAGTGCCACAAAGAATAAGAGACTTATATAATAGACAAAACAGCCATGTGCATGGTCATGATATTCTACAATTACCCCCTCATTTCTTCCAGATTAACCCAACTGAGTTCAAATATGCACAAATCAAGAAAGTTATCAGAGAAAATAATTCCAATTCAGATCAATATATGAAAACAGCAAAGAAACTGACAAGGGAGGTAATAGGAAAAGTGACTGAAGTAGACTGGAGAACATGTATCAAACAAACCATTAAAGTAGAAGACAATCACAGGAAGAAAGATGGCTAAGGAAAACATATTGGAATCATTTTAATAAATAATAAACAATGATGATGACAGCAATGATGACTTCGATTCAATGGATTTGCACAAATGATAATAATGTTCTCTTCACACACACACACACACACACACACACACAAACATGAACACAAGCATGCAAAGAAACACACATCCACTAACATTGCAAATTAAGGTTTTTAAATAAACTGCAAAGATTTGTATTTGACTTATTTGTTTCTGAATCCTAAATGGACTGTTATCACAATGTATGTTAAGCATATCACTGTAAGTGACAGAAACTCCAAAGAATTAAGAGATAGCGAGAGGACATGGATGGCAAAAGACTCATCGAGATCTGTGCCTGAAGCATTTCACTAATGGTGAGTGGTAGATAAATGGTAGGTAACCAAACTGACTCCTACCTCCCTAAACTCTCCTCTCTTTACACTGGTAGTGTGTGCCAATCATGAGTGCATTAACAATTAAACATGTGTGCAGGAGGAGCAATGTGGTGGAGAAGGAGAAGAAACTGTTGCAGACAGTCTTTTAACTTCCTCCAAAATTCATAAATATTTTCCATTGTCTCTTCTTTTTCCCTTTCATAATCCTATCTATAGTTCAATTAAGGCCTGGCCTTAATGTGGACTTTTGTCCACAACTGGGGCCTCCAATATAAAAAGAGAGAGGGGAGGGGGAGTAATGTACACAAGTCTAGTTTCCCTCCCTCTCCATCCAAGTAACCCTCACTCTGCCCCATCCCACTCCACCACCACATCATGTTTTTAACATGTCCATCAAATATCATCTGCATTAAGTAGCCAAGCCTATCATCCTTCCCTCTCCCTCTTTGCTAAGTTTCTATCAAATATTGTCTGCATTACTTATGATATAATAATATCTACTAAATCAAATAATTCATGGGATTATGTAGCTAAGCATATCAAGTATCCTTCCCTCTCCCTCACATTAACCCTGACCCCACTCCAACCCATTCCACCACAACATTAAACCTACACCATCAACTTTCTCACAGTTTTCATTAAATGTTAAGTTAAGTTGTTTCAGTTACAATATGGTCCATGCATAGGAATCACATTGGGAAAATTTTTCCACCGGAATGTAACACCCAAAGTAAATGGGTTTCAATTGCTAGTATAATGACAGACCATTATGGCAACAGTTTTCCATGATCATAACCCTGTTGCTAAGCAAGGGCCACTGGTACTATAAAAGACTTCTCTTTGAGACACTACTGAAGTGCAAGCTGTACTAGGGCAGCATCTTTTCATAATTGGAGAAAATGAATTATTTTATAATACACACAAGAATAACATAAATCAACCTAAATTATCAAATCAATTTCACAATTCTAGCAGGCTACAGTAAATCCCCCGGTTAGCTAATAAATATTTCTTCAAATTCATCATAAAACTCCTTCCATATTTTTCTTTTCCTTTTTTGAAGCATTTTAAAAGCAAACTGAAACAAAAAACAGAGGAGATATCTTAGCCAATGATAAAGACTCAACATCCCTTGTAAAAAAGGCAGTCTGAAAGTGCTTAAAAATTTTAATTTAGAAAAAGATCAGTGTGACCTTTCTTAACACATCCCATCCATAAATAAATCCAAAAGCCATATTTTTAATGTAAGGAAAGCTCAAATTACCAAATGTGAGACACTGGAGACCTAATAACCAACAAATACGCACAAACCTTCAAATGAAGAGGAAAGCCTTAAAATAAAAAATTCCATGAATTCCCTTCATTTCTCCAAGCGCCTGGGTATCACATTTCATTAAAAATAAATGGAATAATCAATACAACCTGATATAAGTACAATAATGGCTAAGTTTCCATGAAACATTAAGAGGAGATGCCATACTATGGATAACATAGGTAATAACCAATGAGGTTAAGAGGTGCTGCTACAGTGAAGAGGCACAAAACTGTTAAAAGTTTTTGAATTTCCGTACCTCAAGGGAATACTCTAGTTTTTCTAGAGTATGCAAGTCTAACCCTGCCTTTTCGTGGTCACCCCGTCCCTACATCCAAAAGGGGTGGAACTAAAGAGTGAAACGTTGCCCAACTCCATCAGTGCAATCATGTAAATACAGACAAACACTTGAGGTGTGCTTGGATTTTCAGTTTTTTTGTACAATTTTGGAGCTTTACTGCCTCTGGAAACACTGCACTAGAGTTGCCATATGCCAATGGCCTGTCAAAGGTGAGGCACAAAAGGCTAAGAAGAGTCACCGGATTCTACCAGTTATGACAAGGAGTAAAAGAGACAAGCAACTGTCAGTGAAGGTACTGAATGTAGACAAGATGACTGGTGAGAGTTAAAGGAGGTTAAAAGTTACAGCTTGGATGTGCTGGGATAGGGGAAACCCATATCCTTGGGTAGGACGTATGGAGTGAAAATGGAAATGATGAATGCAAGTTATGGGAGGGCATGGAAGGAGTTGTGATATAGACATGAATGAATGAAAATCATCAGGGAAGAGGGAAAGAAGGATGTACAACTCTGCTATCATCCAGAGTGTGGGAGGGTGTTACAAGAGCATGGATGGAATGAATCTAAACTAGTGTGGGTGAAAGGAAAGACTGAAATTGTGAAGTAAGCATGGGTATGTGTATATGTACCAGTGAATATGAAGAATGTATAAAGTAAGGTTGAAATGAAGTGTTTCTGGAGAAATTTGAGACATAATTAAAGGTTTTGAGAATGAGAGAAACGTGGTTGTAATGGGTGATATGAATGCTAAAGAGGGATGTGATGAAATTGGCAAAATAGTTGGTAAATGGGGAGTGCCTTGGGTAAATGAGAATGGAAGTTATCTTGTGGATATCTGTGCTGAGAGGGGTTTATTCCTTGCAAACACCTTTTCTCAGTATAAGATGATCCACAGGTATACATGGATATGGAACGAAGGAAGAGAATAGCACAAGCCTTTGTTTGACAATATTGTAATATATGGGAATTAAAAGATGTCATGATTTGGGAATAAAAAGATGTCACGAGATACAGGAATAAAAAGGACAATGCATGGCGGACAGAAGAGATTTGAAATATTGTGGAAGAGAAATAAAACAGCATAAGGCAGATTGCTCAAAAGAATGTACCAGCGGAAGTTCAGCAAAGGAGGAGGAAAGAATATAAAATATGTAATTGGAATGTTAAGAAGCTGATAGAGGAAAGCAAAGAAAGAGTAGATGAAGATTTTGGAAGAAAGTTGAGTGAAAATTTTTGGATAAATAAAAAATTGTACTGGAAGAAAGTTAAAAAGGAAAAAGGTGGATGTAAGAGTCGAAATATTAATGTGAGAAGTAAGGAAGGGAAGTTGCTGAATCAAAAGGAGGAAGTGAAAGAAAGATGGAAAAAGTAATATGAAGAAATGATGAAAGTGGAAGAAAGGGAGGCAGCAACTGTTACATGCATGGGCATGGATGATGGAAGGAAGAAGATACACTTGCAAGGGCACAGAGCAAAATGGAAGATAAAAAGGGCAATAATGAGGCTGAAGGAAGGAAAAGCACATGGAATGGATGAGGTTGCAGCTGAAATGCTGAAGTATGGAGGAGAAAGTGTGATAGATTGGATGCATTTGATTTGTAATTTTGCATGGAAACAGAGGATTGTGCCTTAGAGGACTGGGTGAAAGATATTATTGTTCCTTTATGTAAAGGAAAAGGTGCTTAGGGTGTATGTTGCAATTATAGGGAAATAATTCTGTTAGCTATACCAGGAAAAGTATATACATGAATGTTGATTGATAGAGCGATGGAAATGACTTGAATGCTGAATAAGTGAAGAGCAAGGGGGTTTCAGGAAAGATAGGGAATGTGTGGATCAGATTTTTGTGGTAAAGATGACTGTGGAAAAGTATTTAGTGAAAGGTAAGAAGTTTTATGCAGCTTTTATGGATTTGGAGAAAGTGTATGAAAGAGTCAAATGCATTGCTTTATGGGATGTGTTAAGGATATATGGGGCAGGGGGAAAACTACTGGATGGTGTGAAAGGCATTTCTAGAGGAGCAAATGCATGTTTAAGAGGATGGAGAGTTGATCAAAAGATTTTGTAAACATGAGGGGGCAAGGCAGGGCAGTGTGATGTCACTGTGGCTTTTTAATTTATACATGGATGGAGTGATAAGAGAGTTGAAAGCAAAACTAGGGAAAAGAAATGCAGAGATGGGGTGTGGCAGTGAGATATGGTGGCTAGTGGCAAGCCTATTTGCAGATGATAGTGTTGTTTGCTGAGAGTGAAGAGGAGTTGCAGAAGGTTGTAAGTGTGTTTTAAGATGCGTATAAAAATAGACGGTTGAAGGCGAATAAGTAAAAGTACAGTAATGGTGTTTGAAAGGAAACAGAATGAAAGTAAAGAATTTGTAAAACCATATGAGTGAAAGAAGAAATTGTTCTTAACTGTGCTTTGGATAGGGGAAAGAAAGACTGGAGAGGTGAGAGAATTTAAGTATCTAGGTGCTGTTTTGGGTAAGCTTGGTGATATCGAAGGAGAGATAAGGGAGAGTGCAGTACAGGGCAAGAGTCACTGGGTCCCTTAACACAATAATGATGGGTAGAGGTGTCAGAATGGAAGTGAGGAAAGGATTAAGGGACAGCATAGTCCTCCCAACCCTGACTTATGCAGCCAAAACAGGACATGGAATGAGCCACAGAGGTCAAGAATGCAGGCTGTGGAAATGAGCTATTTGAGAGGAGCATGTGGTATGACTGAATGGAATGAAGAAAGGAATGAAGAGGTGTATGAGAGATGTGATATGGCAGGGAATGCAAATGGAATGAACTGTGGAATGGTAGTTTGGGTGAAACATAATACTTTGAGGTGGTTTGGGCATGTGGAAAGAAAAGACTGAAAGTTTACAAGTAGAGTGTATGATAATACAATTAAAGGGGCTGGTGTGCAAAGCAGCCCACTTGTGACAAGGGCAAGAATACTGGAGGTATAGTATTGGTGGAAGAGTGCTTGAAATGGCGTATGCAAGGGAGGCATGTAAGGACAGGGATAAGGGGCCGATCCTTGATGGGAGTTCCCAAGGGAACAGGCATCAGAGATATAGACAGATATATAGATAGATAGACAGCCACCTCCAATTCAAGCCAGAACTGAGTGCATCTCATTGTTCCTTGTAAGGAGACCCCTCATTTAAAAATTTAAGACTGGCTAATGTTTTAACTAAATACATCGCATGGCTGATGTCCAAATGACCATATTCACATGCAAGAATATAAGTCCACTTGCCACTCTAAACCCATCTGATTCACATACGATTAAGCATCTCCCATAATATCTTGGGATCCTTTTATGAAGAATGTTGCAAGGAACTGAAATTTCCTGCAAATCAAACAAAAGATGTTAAGTGCACACATCAAAAGGCTCCAAGAAAAAGCCATCCCCTTTCTGCTGAGACATAAACCACCAACTTGCTGTTCAAGAACAGACATATGAGAGCACCTTTTATTGGTCTTATCTCCTTGCAGGTGATGTAACATTATCAAAATATCTTATAAATTAATGTAAGCCAAGGGCTGAAAATGAAACAAGTTTCTTTGGCCCATTATATCAGAGAAGCATCCACAGAATTTCTGTGACACTGGAGGTACCTTCAATCTAACCTTCTGCTCAAGACACAAGCAAAAGCAACAGAAGGCTGAGGTTTGTCATGAAATTACTTCAGTGGAAACTGTGGTTTGTTAGAAGATACATAACTCCTGGGCAAAAAAATAGAAGGTATCGCCCTTCCGCTATCCCTCAGCATCTTTCACAGAAGCAAAAGATGCTTCAGTTACACATTTTCCACCACAAAGTAAAGATATAGAGAACTGATAATCCAGTATGAGGATTAACAAGAGCAATCAAATTCAAAAACTACCCCAACCAAGTTAGAAAACAAAAAGACAGCATAAGAGTGACCAGCTAACCATACTATCTATCCACATACAGGAAGATAGAATGAGTGTTTGTTGTTCTATGAGTATATAGTAACAAAGAAAGAATATCATTATTTTAAAGAATAACAAGCCAACTCAAGCAGAAAGCAAACTTACTCATAAAACAGGTTAACCTTGACCAGAATGAAGCCTGTCCTCAAGCATATGATAACAATATGAGTCTGAGGGCCTAAATGGCTGTAGTGGAGGAACACCAAGGATAGAGCATGTGGGGACTGCTTTTGCAGAGAAATACAGTAGTGTTTTTGAGTAGTTTTGTCATACCACCTTTCAAGACGTTACAGGTATGCTTTCTGCATGCAATAAGCATAAATGGTACTTTTGTTGTGTTTGCAAACCTTACCCATGTAGCTTTAGTGGCTTTATAGAACAAAGGGATCTGCTTAAAAAAAAAAAAAAAAAATACAGAATCCAGTACATGGATCTTATAAAACCATACCACATCAAACAAAACTAACCCATGTTAGGGAAGGCAATAAAATATTCCACCCCACACTGTGGGCAGTTGACCTTCACAGTAGAGTTGCCTTTCTGTTTTTCATCCACCCATCGTTGCAAACACGACTGATGTACCTGTGGGAATAAAGAGAATGCATGACATTTAACATGAAGCAAACAACAATTTCCAGAGTCAGTTACAAATTCACTGATGCACATGATTTATTCTAGCATGAACTAGAGGGAGAGATAATTCTTGGTGTTATGTCTTTTCTTTCTGCCTTTCCAGCTTGCCTTTTAGTAGAGAACAGGGAAGCTCATAAGAACTTTCAATAAACACCAAAAGCTATCCATATTTCCATATATTCTTCAACCTAAACTTCTCTCTTACACACACAAAAACATACATCATCCCACTTTGTCTGCCAAAGAAACTTTGCAGCTCTCCACTAGGCATATTTTCTTTCATGATATTTGGAGCTCCTGCCATGTGTATGCCTTTCAGATTTCTCTGATATCTATGTTGCTATTCCACCATCCCCCTTGAAATACGTTCCAAACATTTGCAATCTTATATATAACCTCATGATACTGACCATCCAAGCAGACTTCATACTCCAGCACCTGTTCTCAAACAAAAGCATTGTACTTATATTTGCACTGCAATCACTCTTCTTTGTGCAGACAATCCCCTAAATTGCTTAAACGGACCATGTAGCTCTTCTGTCAATTAACTTGCTGCATGCAACTACGGGCAATCCCATCCTCTTCCCTGTTCCACATTTTGCAAAATAACCTTTTGAAAATATAAAACATCTTAACTATGAAGCATTGAAAAAAAAATATAACCTATATCACATTTATGCTGTCGAAATATTCAAAAACTTAAATTACCCCAAGGGGTGGTAAGGTGGGGCAGTATTGATGAACCCGTACATAGGCCCATGCTGGCCCATATTACACGTGCACACAACAGGAACATGAATCGTACCCAAACAACCATAAAAAATAAGAAGACAAATTAAAATCAATTTACTAAATAGTCAATCACATGTGGTGGTAGAGGATGAGATGAGACATTTACACAGTAAATCCTGGACACCCAATTTGCTGTTTCAAGATCACAGTCACTACTGTGTGCTCTCAGCATTCTTATGCTACTCTTTCCAACACTTTATATATGATCTACTCTCTCCAACACTTTATTTATGATCTATCATTGTATCACACATCTAATACAAACTTATATCACAAGCAATGAATATATCATAAAACTTGCATGCAGGAACACTAGCGGTGGCCACTATATCTATTCATATATATTCTTTATCTCTGACACCCATTCCCTCTGGGAACTTCCAACAAAGGGGTGGCCAAGGCAAAAGACTCTCCACTTATCCCTGTCCTTACATGCCTCCCTCGCATAAAACATTCCGCACATTCCCCATTTCTTTTCTGCCAGTTCTCACCCACTTTATCTCCTCATGTCACAGGTGGTCTTTCTCTCACACCAACACCTTTAATTATACTATCATACACTCTCCTTGTAAACTACCCATCATGCATTCTTTCCACATACCCAAGCCACCTCAAAGTATTACACTTCACCTTCTCCACCAATCCACAATTAATTCCTTTTGCATTCCCTGCTATACCAAATCTCTCATACACCCCCTTCATTACTGTCTTCATTCCATTTAGTAAAACCACACGCTCCTCTAAAATAACTCATTTCCAAAGACTGGATTCTAGACCTCTGTGACTCATTCCACATCCATGTTTTGGCTGCATAGGTCAAGGTCAGGAGGACTATGCTGTCCCTTAATCCACAGTGTGGTCACTATGGCTAGCAAATCATAACTGAGGTCTTTCTCTTTATCATTATCATTGTATAACCCCAGAAACAATTCTATGAGACTCCTGCAGCTCTAAGGCTGCTCTTCATCCAGAAGCATGGAAATAATGGACTTCTTTGGAGTCAGTAGGTCCTCGACAGGAGTACTCCTTTCTCTCCAATGACAATGATACAGCCTCAATAGAGGTGACTTGTTGCTCATGGTACAAACATTTATGGGAAAGTCTGTTTTCTTTTAAATGGGCAAGTTTATCATGGCCCTTGGTAATTTCTAGTTACCACAGCAACCTCACTGGCATGCTTTAGAAAGTGCCAAGTTTAAAACTATGCCAGCCAGGTCCACCTCAGAATCGGCAGACCTATGAAAGCTGTGTCCCACACACAAGGGGTAAGTTATTTCCCCTGCATTATCCATACATAAAAAGTTCTTAACTTCAAATCCATTCTAACAGTTACTGACTCTGACTATGCTGACTTTCAAGTAATAATTGCCACTACCTATCAATGGACATTAAAAAATAATGACATCATACGTCCCTGCCTAACTTTAACTTCACCATTAAACTAATCCCTTATTCCATTCTTAGTTCCAACATATGCTCTGTTCTTTATTAATAAGCCTTTTACCATGAAGTACATGATAAATCCCTCACTGACATCATAAATAATGTCCCTGGTAATGAACAGAAATTAAGACCAGAAGACCTTGATGAACAGCTTGAAGAACATCAATATGAAGTGACATGAAGAGTCAGAACTGCTTCATGGCCAGGATATCTAACACTCTGAATAAGATGATGAAGAGGAAGAAAAAGATTCAAATGAAGAAGTAAGCAGTGACAGGATCTACAAACAGCCTACAATGTGTTACGCAATAAATGATTCAGCATGAAAAGTACCAGGAGTAAGCATCAAGATGTTTATAGTCAATTATATCATGTAGTCAAAGAATACAAGATAACATTGTATGGAAGGAGACAGGCCAAACTTACTGATTTCTTAAAAAAAAAAAAAAAAAAAAAAAAAAAAAAGTTTCAGCTGATAGTCTTTATGGATGTCTAAAAGTGGGATGAGCCTTCCATCCCTTAGAAGGTCATGTACATGTGAACTTCTTTAGGGAAAACAGAAGTCCTTGCATGTTAACATGGGGGAGCTGTGGGTTCCATGATTCCTAATATCCTGGAATGTCCTGATTCCCAGGTGTGTGGCTGTCACACACATAACAATTTAGTGCCTGTTAAACAAGACTCCTGCAGATTCCTATACAAGAAGAGGTAAGGTTTAAAACCCAACATCTCCAAGCTTCCTTTTCAAGATGTATGTATAGGCAGCTATTCTATCCAATCCTGTTCTGTGAGAGAAGAATGTCTAACAGGAGAGATGCATCAAACAGTCCTTTCATTGATGATGACCCTTTTGTATGGTCTCTATGCCACAAACACAATTGCTATGTTGCTTACCAAAGTTTCACTGATGTCTGACATGGGGCAGTATCACATATACCCTGATCAAAGTCTGAAGCTGTTCAAATAAAGATCATCTCTTTCCTGGGACTGAATTTCCTATGCAGACAATGTGACTCTTTTGACAATATGAAGGGGTAATTACATAAACAATAAAAATCCATACAAAAATTCAAGTAAATAGCATGGTATGTATATCAAAATATCCATGGTATGTATATCAAAATATCACAAAACACACTATTTAGATATTTTTCAACCTTACCTTAACCCTAAATACAAAACATACTATGTGCACAACAGTTTATAGATTTCATGAGTTGATAACAACCTGGGCTGGCCTCTAGTTCAAGACAATTCAAGATTTCAATGTCTCCTCCAGGCTGTCCTTAAAGATAATATAGGTAGGCACTATAACTTGTGTTATGGCACAAAACACTCTTCAGGTCCACTGTTATCTGTCCTAGTTTCCATATGCAACTCCTAACTGTCCACTGTAGGATTCATACAGACTTCATACAAACACTTGTGTATCCATGGGAGAATACTCCTAGTTTCCATGCACCTAGTTGTCCACAAGAGAATGTTATGTCTCCATACATACCAAGCTTTTAATAGGAGAACACTAAGTCTCCACAGACAACAGCTATCCACAAAAGAAAAGCAGGTCTCTATATACAACTGTTGCACAATTACCAGAAGCAATGTTGCCCAGCAAATACAAACAATCTCAGTACTCTGGCTTGTGGAATAATCATCCTCACTTACATCTACGTACCATTAGTTCCACTTCATGCCCAAAAGAAACGAGAAATATGAG
>JAYMFT010369228.1:0-37628 GCA_038088735.1 Panulirus argus
TATATATTATCATCATTATCATACTTGATCGCTGTTACCAGAGTCAGCGAGGTAGCGCCAGGAAACAGACAAAGAAAGACCCATCCCTCCACAGACACACATATTTACACACATGCACATATATGCACAGTACATATATATACATATATACATACACATACACATGCATATACACATGTACATATTCACACTTGCTCGCCCCCATTCAGTCCTGATGCCATCCTGCCCCTCGGGAATTAGCATCGCCACCCTTCGCGCCGGCGAGGTAGCGTCATGAGACAGACGAAACGGCCACAATCGCTCACATTCTGTCTCTAGCTGTCATGTGTAATGTATATATATACGTTTGCCTGAGCCAGGTATGTATTTTATCGACCAGCCCCTAGGGGTTGGAGGAACAGCTGGGTTGACTGTGAACCGATTGCCGTAACCAGGATTCAAACCTATGCGCTCAACCTTGTGCAATCTGTGAATACATCATGGTCAGGAACGCTAACTGACACACCATAGGAGTCTATATGAACAGTCATATCTTGCAACAAACTACTCGATTAGGAGAATGTGGCTTCTCTTCTGTATGAAGAGCCATGTACAGCATTAAATTAATCATCTGGGAAAAGGTCTTTTGGTACAGTAAATACTAATAAGCTTTCTCTCCTGTGTGAGTTTTCATGTGCCTCATTAAATCAGTCCTCTTGGAGAAGGCCTTTTGGGAGAGTGAACATTTATATCTGACTTTCTCCTATTTGAAAAATCATATGCTGCACCAGGCAACTCCAGGAAAAGGTCTTTTTGCACTGTGAACATTTATGTGACCTCTCCTGTATGATAGCTTTTTGGCGATTTCATCTTAAAATATACATAAACATGTAAAATCATTCTGCATATGAAATAATCTTTGCAAATATTAGGTGATGATATGAAGACTGATACTTCTTTTGATAATTTACTTGATCTCAATAAACATTACAAAAAAGAAAAACAGTAAGGTCCTTCACTGCAATCCAGCTGAAGAATGTCTTTAAACACTGTAAATATTAATATGGCTTCTTTCCACTATGAATAACTTGTCCTCTCTAAACTTCGTCTCTGAAAGATCTTTGGCAATGTGATCATTAATATGACTTCTTTCCTAAATGAACACCCATGTGGTTTACTTTGGTATTACTATGGGTCTTTCGGTACTATGACCATTCATATGGCTTCTTTCCTGTATAAATAGCTATGTACTGCCTTAAGTGACCCTTTTGTGAGGAGGACTTTTGGTACTGTGAACGTTCATATGGATACTTTCCTGTATGAATAGTCTGTTCTTCGTCTGTTTATGGCGCCACCTTGCTAACGCAGGAAAATGCGATTATATATTTCCTAGACCAATAGGTTTGATGTGTTTTTATGATGTATATCAATGCGACGTCATATAATGTGTGTGTGTGTGTGTGTGTGTGTGTGCAAAATATACACAATTAGCGAGCGTACATAAGGGGAGGTAAAACCATAAGGAAACATAAAACATGAAATGTTGAGCGCTTTCGTCTTAACAATGTAGTACAGGAAAACGCTTAACAGTTTCGTATTCTCCATTTTCTTGTCTAATTATTGTAAAGATAACTCACTTCGTGATCACTTTATTTTTCTTTATAGCAAAAAAACTGTACCAACTTATGCGTCTAGGAAGTGAGCATCGTTTAGACTAAAACAACGCAAAATTGAGGTGTTACAGTTACATGTTGACTAGAGCAATGAAATTAGTGGGTATCGCGTCTTCGACGTTCAAGTTGTCACAAATACTCAGATTTCATGATATAGTTTCCGGCAGTTTTGAACTTTATTCTCTTCAGTAAGATACATTCTTTTTACAAGTAAATACTGGGTAGTTAAGTCTGACCGTATGGGATAGGTCACATTTGTGTCATCGGGTTAGAAATGCAAATATTTGTTTTATTCAACTTACGTTTTCTTTCCTCTTAAATGATTTTTTATTGAACCTACGTATTTCCTATGCTTTAACCAGTGAGGGTTAGAGTAGGAATGGATATTACGAATATGGCACAATTCATACATCAAGCTAAATTTTGCTATGCTAACCTGGGATTCGATTAATTTAGCGTTCAAGCAGTTTGGCCAAAGTAAACACGCTGCTCACCATACACGGGAAGGGAGAGGGGTAGGAGATGGAATGGCCAATAAACACTTAATAAAGTCCTATCGAAAGAATTTCCCTTCAAGTGACATCGCCCACATAACAAGCCGTGTCCCACAGTTACTCAATAACAAAGATTAGAGCCTATGTAGGGCACAACTGGACAATACCTGCTAACACTCGTCCCTTGATGCGTGGAAAATATTCGTGGACTCACCTGTGGGCAAGGTGTTACTATAAAGAGTAGCATTGCGACATTTGCATGCATTCATATGAGTCGTTGAATTCCCTGTTCACAGTGCCCTCTAATGGCGCTATCTTTAACAATACTTACCATTACAGAAAATAGTTATAGTTTAGGGATAACTATAAACAATAATGTATAATCTTCATGGGAAGGTGGTTTAGGTGCTTTACCTATATACTGCTCGAGCAATGTTACTATCACAATTCTTTTATGATAGTCCCAGTTATGATACTATCGTATTCATTATGGTTTTGATTATGAATAACCTACAAGACACGGTATCATCCTGAGATGTTCTGTTCATCTGCGGTGTTTTCACCTTACACTTTTCACTTTAAATACTCATTTCTTTGATCTTTTAAGTGTAAAGGTACGGTAAAATACGAGACTACATAATCAATCATTAGTTCATGAAAAAAGTGAAACCAGTCTTTGTGTATGGAGTAATCATTTATGTAACACTGGTTTGCATGCAGTACTTGAACATTTATACATATAGCATTCCTTGTAAGCAGATTTTCAGCGAGTATTATAGGTGAACACAGTGGTTTACACATATCAGTTGCTATCTGAAAAGGATTTTGAATCGTCTGGAGACACTGTGCATAAACCATCTTTGCTGTTCTAGAGAGTGCATTCTAGTGTCCATGTTTTGGTTTGTTTATACGTAATGTTCAATTAAGATTACGAGACAGGGGCAACATGCTTGCCAAACTCTCTTTCCGTAATGCACAAGTAGTCATCACACAATCGCATACACACATATATATATATATATATATATATATATATATATATATGCAAGAACAAGCAAGCACTCCTCCGGGAGCCGTGAAGAGAACGTCGCCCTGTCTCAATAACTGTCAACATTGCTGACGAAGTAGTCAGTCACTAGTGGCGCCGCCAACACCGCATGACAGAACCAAATAAACCTATTAGTATTTCTTTTCTATTCGTTGTCAGTTGTTTCTACTGATGTCATACGGCGTTTGCGGGTTTTAGGCTCTTTGCAGTCTACCCTACTTTTCACGAAATTTAACCTTAATGAAATACTCACGTGCATGTAAAAAAAGGGACTTAAAAAAGAATACTTCAGTTGATAACATCAGACCATTAGTCTCAGACTGACCAACAGCGTACCCTTCCAACAGATAAAAGGTGGTAGTTTCAGCCCGTCTGACACTAATGAGTGCCATCATCTATACACATCTCAAACCTTATATGACATTGACAAAGCTGTCTCCTCTCACCTTTGATGTTATACTGTAACGTTTTCGTTACGGGTTTGTCGTCTAACACTAGGAACGTGAGGAGGGAGTGAGGGATACAGAAGACACGATTAACACAATAATGCTATCTTGATATGAACAAGGACGTGATACTAATGGGAGAGTAGTTATTGCGGGTGCATTGGTAGGTAGAGAGGTGAGGCAGGAATCCCGTGGTGCTGCTGCAAGTGAGAGGAGGCGTTGCCGAGGTCCATTGTTGCTGCTGCGGGAGGGAGGAGGCGTTGCTGATCGTCTCTTGACTGTCGGGCAGGAGGCCCCATGATTGTGATGCAGGAGGCAAGAGGCGTTGTCGAAGTCCCTTAGCGTTGCTGCTGCAGTAGGAACGAGGCGGAAGTGTGCGCCTTGATATCAAACAGATTAAAACATTTGTAGCTAGTTGACCCGCTGGTCATGGTTCATCATTATTGTAGTTTTGGTTTATGAGTAGCATTATTAGCCATTCCAACACGGGCAATTACTGCGTTTAGAACTGGTCGGAGGCCCTCCAAGTTGAAGTCATCTGTAAGCATACGCAGAGGCTTTTGTAAATGGTATTTCGGTGTTAACGAGTAAAATTGTCACAATAACTTTGTAAAAGTAGTTCTTCAATGTTTCTCGGTCTTGAGAATATATTTCAGGCTTGAGGGCTCTTTAGATATGTTGAATCTATGCTTGGAATGTTGAAGAGATGGTAGTGTTGAGAGCTCAGACGAGATGTGCCTTAGATGTGTCTGGGGAATGTAGATATAGGTTGGTGTATGTTTTATCTAGGGCGTGTAGATTCAGGTGAGTGTATATGTGGTGGGATAAGGTTCTATATCGGGTTAGGAGAGGACTGTTTAATGTTTGTCGAGTTCTTACAATGTGAATGCTTTGTTACAGCTAGGGGTAGGGGATCTGTGAACATATGTAGCTGAAGTGTAAGGTAGTGTGAGCTTTTTATTTGTGTGTGAAGGTTGATGGTCGGCTGTGAAGTGGCTTGAGTGGGAGACGGAGGGGCTCTTGTTGCTACATAACAGTGGGTAAATTTTACTTTAGTACAGAGCATTTATAGCTTTGAATACTAAGTGATTTTGTATCAGATTGTTTTGAGAGCGTTTATTTACTTTAAGGTCTTTGTGTTGATGTTTGTCATGTGGGGAGCTACTGTCGTGGGGGTGTCGCATAAATTTCTTAGTTCTTAGTGTTTTGTAGTGAAAATGGTTGATCATTCAGTATGATGTAGGGAAGGCGGATTATTCATGTGTGTCAGGTAATGGGCCTGTATCTTAACTACATGGCATGTAATGCTGTACGTTTATATCTGCTTGAATAGTCCTAGGATTCTGTAAGGGGTCACATGCATATGAGAGGACGTTCACACTATGGCTTGTGGAGGGCAGAGGAGGGGGGAAGTCATGTAGGGAGAGACTGAAAACAGCTGGAGAAAGAACAGCTTGCATAGGGACTCCATTGCGGAGTCTGAGACTTTTCGAAGATTGGTCTTTGTGGATGACTTAATGGCCAGCAATTATATTCGCCAACTGTTTTATTTTCTTTTTCGTAATTTACTGATGATATGACGAGTGACAGTATCGCATGCTTTGTTGATGTCCATTACCATTAGTAATATGCGGATGGGGGCTATATTTGGTTGACACCAGTATGTGTTCAATGAGGTTTGCATGTAGTGTGGTCGTGGAATGTTTGGAAATGGAATCGTGTTGGAGATTGGGGGTAGTGAGATGTTATTGTTGAGTCTGTTTTGAGTTAGTTTTTCGAGAGAATTGAATACCGATGATAAGTGTGGCTGGTGCATTTATCACTAAGTGATATAACTTTGCCTGACCACTGAAAGATAATCCTGGTCAATAAATGTCTTTTGTATCCAAAGTTTCAGTCTCTTACTACATGATTCCTCAACTGCTGTAAGATCAGTTTGCCATTTAATTGTAGTAGTGTGTTCAAAGTCTCACTATCCTGAGATAGATGGGTCCTCCAGGCCTAACACAGTTATTAGTTTGCATCAAATAGCTTTTGCCGTAGTTCTTTGTCTATATTGGTCAGTCGTTTAAGGAAAGTCTGAATAATCAGGGATGTTTTTTGAGATGCCTTATATTTTCTTTTCACATAATCATCAGTGTCCACTTTGATGTGGATCTTTTTTGTTTTTCTTTACTAGTGGGTCAGACTCAGCATTGCTTATTCTGCTGTCTTGACAGTGGGAGGTAGGAGTACCACAGTTGGAGGTAAGAATGCTATATTCCTGCTACTGTACAAGGGTTTTACTCTTTTTTTGTTTAATACACAAAGTCACTTGGGTGTGTCTCTAACCAGCAGAAGTGTACGGTAAATCTAAGTGTGAGGTAATCCTTTCACGAATAGAAAACTGAATATTTATATATATTTTATTGAAAAATAGTACGAAAGACAAGGACTGTGTGTAGGAAGTAAAAATTCCTGACTAACACAAAGCTACTATTATATAAGATAGTTCCCCATACGCAAGGGCCCTTACCCGACTACTGGGGCAAAGGTAACCTGATGTCCTGCACATAGGGTGCCCTTACCTTAGTAAGGCGCCCCTTAGGCGAGTGTGGAACCCTGATGTCCCACACACGCAGGGGCCCCTCACCCTGGTGGGGACCCTTGGCGTCTCACACGCAGTGGCCTTCACCCTGGTGGCCCACACGCAAGGGGCCCCTTGCCCTAGTGTCCCATACGCGCAAGGGCCCTCCCTCACCCTAGCGAGTGGACTTGGTGTCACACATATAGGGACCTTCACACTGGTGGAGGGAACCTTAGTGTCCTACACGCAGGAGTCCTCACCTTGGTGAGCGAGGCACCTGGTGTCCCATACATGCATAGGTCCTCGCCCTAGTGGAGGGAGGGGGGACTTGGTGTCCCATACACACAGGGGCCCCACACCCTAGCAAGGAGCCCTGTTGGCCCACACACACACAAAAGGGTTAGGGCCCTTACCATGGGTGGAGTGAACCTTAGTTTATCATGGCTGCAACAATTAAATGCTAGAGTAATAAAAAGTTAAAAGTTTATTAACAAATATCAGAGAAATTACATAGTATCACATTTCAAGAAATTAGGTCCTTACTGGAAGGCATTAGGGCCTATAATTTGAAGGAAAAAATCCAATATCATCCCAACATATACTATGATATGTTTCAGATCTCACAAATGCCCTATCGCCATAATGTTGCCACTGGCCTTTTTTTCTTTATTTTTATTATACAAAAATAAGTTATTTGATTTTTTTGAGGTGATATGGTACATACAATGTACAAATTCAATATCCTTAGAAGAAGGATTTTATAGTGAGATATGAATTACGGTAATATTTGGCATCTGAACAGGATAAAAGACTCGACAAAATGAAGCAGTTTGAGCCAGAATAACAGATCGAGACAGATGAAGAAAATGAGCAGAGCTTGGCAATCGGGAGTTGCCAGTTGTCCTTATCTACATGACACTGTTGGGATTAGCATATCAGCTGCTGTAGTTCTGTCTTGCCGACAGTATCTTGGCTCTAGTGACCCGTCATGACCTCTAGATAAGAACACTGGTCATCTCCCGATAAGAGAAAGGTTCATATCAAGTCCAGCAGACAAGAGAAGGTAAAGACTGGAACGACATGACAATATTCTTATAAAAAAGCCCTTGAGAACGTCTCGGGCGAAATTCAACAAGTTTCTTCATCTGAAAATTTAAATATAACCAGTAACTCATATAAACAGGTACGACTTGTAGCACGAAATAATCTAAATCTTGCCAGGCATTCTTCTAAGAACTGGGACAAGATTCTGTTCTCAGGATCGCAACTCAACAAAAACATTGATGTCATCACATGACAAAAAATTCTTGCAAACTTTTAGGAGTGGAAGATGCAGAGAGAGAGAGAGAGAGAGAGAGAGAGAGAGAGAGAGAGAGAGAGGAAATAGGAAGGGGAAAATATGTATACCGGTAGAGGGAAGTAGAATTAGGTCTCGGGAGGCGATGGGACCAGGTCGTTTACGATGTTTCTACCCGCCCAATACACCAGGGCAAGCCAGCACCTGGACCGTCCTGGGACATGCCAGTTCCCGGATCGTCCAGGGACATGCCAGTTCCTGGGACGTCCAGGAAACTGCCCTGGACTATACACAAATGAAACTGTGAAGGAACAATAGCTAAACATTACTGGTATACAAATGTTAAAGGCAATGGAGTCTGGCTTTCCCCGAAGGTAATTATCGTATGAAACATGAGATCCTTCGCTTCCATCTCCTTCGAGTGGAAATCTAATATATTCAAGAGATGGAAACTTTAAGGCGCCATCTTTTGTTTTTAGTGACCAAATCTCCAAATATGGTTTTGAATGGAATGTGAAGAATAAATAGAAAATGAGTATGTATAATACGCATGCCCAAAGAAGATGAGAGAAAAATCGATGAAAAAGATTACTTCACACATGAGGTGACTAAATCGAGAGATATATATAACTTATCTCTCGCTCTTCCACTGTCACAAGACAATGTAATCTGAGCCCTACCTTTAAGTGAGTAGGGCTTAGATTCGTGCACATCTTATCAATATCTAGATAGAGAGAGATAATGAAAAAAGGCTCTTTTTAGTGCGACAGTCTGAAATACAGCAGAATACTCCAGCGCTCATGGGAAGGTGAGCAAAAGCTGGCTCATGATACTGAGCTATCATAACGAATCAGTTAATCATTGTTTTCTCCTTCCTGCTTAAGAGCTTACAGTTTGGATCAAAGTGAGCTCTGGTATTTACAGATGCGCATGTATGCTTTCACAGTGAGAGCAGGATAATGTAAGCTATAACTGGAGTCTGCCTTTAGTACAAAAAAAATCATCTAAGTTTAAAGATAGTTCTTAGAAGATTGTGAACACATGTCATGGATTCCAAGTCGCCTTACAGTTGTTGAAAGTTAGAATGAACAAACGAAAGAAAAGGATTAATACATTATCCAGGCCATCAAGAACCTGCTATTGTCACGCCAGGAAACCTGCCCCAGGTTCTTATCCTGAAGGAAATGGTTCTCTCTCTCTGGAGAGCTTCTTCTTCGTCTTCATCGTCGTCAGCGGACTTTTTTTTTTTTTTTGACGTGTGAGCTGACTTCTGCCATCGTCGTCGTCGTCGTCGTCACCTCCTGAACGACCTTGGTCATGTGGAGGGGGCCATAATTATAGTCTTCCTTGTGTAATAATAACTTGTCCCCCGAGTGTAAGCAATTGCCACTAGTCCAGAGAGTCATCGTACTTGCTCACTGTCATATTATTTCCCCTCTTTCAAGCCTCTTTTTAGATGATGACTCGTTTATATATATTTTTTTTTCTCACTAAAATCACTGCCTTTCTCTTTTTTTTTTTTTCCACCTCGGCTTAGCCATGGTCGGTATATGAGGGAGGGGGGTTGGTTGGATCGAGCAGGGGACCTTATGTTTTTAAGCCATGCTCTTTTTCAGGTTAGCCAGCTGCTGTGTCAGTGACTCTTGCTCCGCGACGAACCGCTTCTGGGGCGCACTCCTGCGCTGCTCCTGGAGTTCCATCTCCATATCCTGCTGCTGGAGAAGGAGAAAGATAGAAAGAGAGAAGCGTCAGTCACCACCTTTGCAACACAGCCTAGAAAAACTATGTTAAATGCACAGTGTTCATTTTCTCTTATCACACGACAGCATAAAACGAAAGGCGGTGTTCCTATCTTCACAATTGATCTAGAACATCAGGTATTCACACACGCACTCATTAGGCGCCACCGCACTCTTCTTAATGCATGAGACACGAGAACTTAACAATACCCGGCCGCCGCCCACTCACACGCACAACCACTCCGTCACGCTACACATATTAGCATACTGACACACACTCAGATGCATATGCATGCCCAGGTACACCCACACGCACTCACAAACCATCCCATCGCACCCCAACACACTCACACAGAATACACGAAAAGGCGCCACACACCACTCAGACTTCATCAGCATGTACTCTGATATCTATCATTCCACACGAAAAAGAAATATCCCAATGACGATAGTGGAGAATGATATACTAATATTACGACAAAGTATCATGTGGGCGTTGGTGGTCTAACCTATCCCACGCAGCCCTTAGCCGATCGTTCTGTAGAGCTTTGACGTCATCAGGCCCCTTGGCCAATCACGGCATCTGCCTCCCTTGACGTCATAAGAACCAAGTATACGTAAGTAGCGAGGAAGAGGAGCCTCTTGAAGGATTACTTGACAAGGAGACTTTAAGCCCCCGGCGCAAACTTCAGTCGAGACTTCCACGAAAGCTTGCTTATTTCTTTCAGGATTTTTCTTCTTTATTATGTTCGACTTACATTATTCTTTTAACGTGTTCGCCTTTCATTCTTCTTCTTTATCATTCTCGCCTTTTATTATTCTTCTTTATCATCTCGCCTTTTATTATTCTTAACCATGCTCGTCTTTTATTATTCTTCTTTATTATGCTCGACTTCGTATACCACAATGCTTCATCAGCAGGTGGGGAAATAACGAATATTGTAAGAAGATTTGTTGGTGATCATAATTAAGATTTCAGATCTAGAAGGAAATCCAATCACATAATGAAAGTACTACGAATGTTTATTTATGCGCGTGGTTGGAAATAACTCGCCATGTGTTCAAACGAAGTTCCATACGCTCGGATTAAGCAACAATAAGCTCAGCTTGAAGGTATAGAATCCGCTGTGGTGGATGAAAACGCTAGAGACCCGATTACATAATGGGTAAGGTTTCCGTACGCTTGCGGATGAAGCAAGCAGAAACTCATAGAAAGATTAAGGCTCGAAGCTCACACAATCGAGGTAGTTCTTCCTCCCGTATTGTCATCGCTGTTATGCCAGGTCTCAAGTTTGGGTTAACATGTTCGCTCGTGAGCCTTCCCTGACTCTGCACAGTTAGCCTGGCGAGAGAGAGAGAGAGAGAGAGAGAGAGAGAGAGAGAGAGAGAGAGAGAGCCGTATAAAAATGAAACAACGAGAGGGAGTGTGAGGGAGGTGTATGCACTGGCTCTATCGCTCTTTAACCCGCTCTGTGTGGGCGGGGGAAAAATGCCAACTAAAGATTTTTTCGTCGAATCACCGCAAAATGTCCCAGACAGCTTGGAACGTGTGGATATATCATGAATTACAGTGACTTGAGCACCTGTCTTCATGTTGTAGGTGGGATAGAGGTATTGTGAAGAGCAAGATAGAAAAGCACGCAGATGAAGGAGGTCGTGGTGTCCGGCAACTGTCTCCACCCACACAGGACCTCCAACAGGTTGCTTTGGTTTTCGTCACCATGGCAACATATCCTCCAGGAACCACATCTCTCAAATAGACTCATTTGCTAAGAAGACTAGTGAAACGTGGCTGAGTGCTCTTCATTTTTTTTTTAGATACGTACTTATATATATATATATATATATATATATATATATAGTGCTCGCTCAGTGAGAGGTCCCTCTCACAGCGGGAGAGTGAGAGAGAGAGAGAGAGAGAGAGAGAGAGAGAGAGAGAGAGAAAGCATAAGATTCAGCTTTAATGTGGGAATGCGTGGGAGGGATCCCATCTGCACGCAAAGTGGTATTTGGCAACACTGGTCGGGCGTGGGAGGGGGAATGATATAATGACCGAGTACTTCCATACGTCATGGCTTAACTAAACAGAAATGTGCATGTTAATCCACTCGTAAATTTGAGCAGCAACCGACATGGTCAGCCGACGGAGGAAGAGTAGTCAAGACACAAGAACCGTGCACGAAAATAGCCAGAGTGTTAGCGAATGACAACATGAAGTATGGAGCGTTTGTTTGGTGGGCACGCGTCCCGGGGAGCCACAGGGACCAACGCGCCTGTAATAATAACGACGTGTTGGAGCGTCTCTATGGAAACATTTCTATTTACAGGCGCGGCCTCGCTGCCTGGCGACCGACCAGCTGTCGGGGCGGTATACTGTCCTCTCCTGCTGCCGCCCGCCATGACACTCGCTTGCTCATTGTCCAGCTTTCTGCACGAATTCTTCATCGATTCCGAAGGCCGCTTTCCACGCTTCACTAATAGATACATCATAGTGCCGATTGAGTGATTTCTATACGCGGGCGGTAAAAGCGAGAGAGGTATTTATAGTCGTCATAACAGGAGGACGAATGAGACACTGATGTACAAAAGAAACGTTAGTCCTTTCCACCCACTCCTCCACTCCCTCACCCACCCCCCCAGGGCCTGGAGGGGATGGATGGAGGAGGGGGGGGGGGTGTCCCACTATGATACACGGGATCAATAAGCTGAACACCAACGCTCTGCTCTTGCCATGCCATCTTCGTCCTTGTAACAAGGCGGCAGGTGGTCGCCTCTCGCTTACGGTGCTTTCCTAAATTTTTCTTTTTTGTGGCCTCGTAGGATTTAAGGATGTATCGTTACCAATCCTAATGGCGACATTTGATTGCACTGTGCTTTGGCTATTTTGGTGCTAATATTTTTTTCTTCGTCTAAGAGTCCTATTTCTGTGACCCTCCAGTGCATGACTTACTGCCCTGAATATCTCGAGTTTATATCAATATATAGACGTAAACGTATTCCAGAGTCGCGAGGTTTGTTGGAGCAATGGGAGATGGAAGCAAGAAGAATACGCGAGGGCACCAGCAGCAACCAGACGATAGAGAAGGGAGAAGAGGGAAAAAGATAGAACAAGAGAAGTTAGCAGGACATGCAGTTTAAATATTTTTCTTTGAGGGAAAGAGGAGAGAGTGGATGACGGAGGAGGAGGTAGAATGCGAGTGGGGCGGCGGGTACAAGGTTGATCTATGGTTGCCAGGGAGACTTTTTGGAGCGCTAGTGCCGATGTGTCTAGGGTTCAACTCAGTCCTTCAACCTTGCACCTCGTCTTTCTTCTTTCCTAACTTGCTCTTCTTCAGGTCTGTCACCTGAAGTTTCGTATGACTATGATTTTGTGTCGTCTCCCGTATAGATAGTATTGCCGCTATGCCCCCCTGTTCTTTATAAGAGCCTCCTTAGTTCTGTTTGTTCTCCGATTTCCGAGTTTCCTCTTCCTGTTCTTCGATTCCAACTCCTTCCGCTATCTAGTGTTCGCCGGTTTGTCTCCCTGTTCTCTACGTCTCCTAAAGTCCAATTCACTCACGCTTCCTTTCCCACACTCTAGACCTCCCATTCTTCACTCGATGAAAGAACTAATATCACTCTGTGAATGGTTCAACCTCCATTTTCTTCAATAAGAAAATTTCTTTGTATGACTTCTTGTTATCTTGAGCTCTAGAATGTCTCAAGGATACGTTTCCACCTTGCGCTTCCGGGTTCACACGATACGACATATTTTTACAGAAGAAAACGAATGAAGTCCGAGACCGCAGATATCACGTTGGTGATTACGCTTCGGAACTTGATCGAGTCATTACGAACCAATTCTTACGTCAAAAACTTCCAGCAAATACCGTACATTGAACCTTATCACGATTAACCTATTATCGGTTAGTTGTGATATAATAACTGCTATATATCAGTAGGTAGAATTATGAAAAATATGTGATGGTATCTATGAAAAGTAAAGTAATATTTTGCAGAAGACATGAGACAGATGAACGAAGTTGCTCGACTACGAGGAATTCATATGATTTTCTTTTGCGACGAGACAAAATTCTGTTAGCTTGTGTCGGTCGTGCTGTTAAATAACATGGTATAGGTTTTGAACTAAATGTTTCGGAATATATATTTTGCACTATTTTCCGTAAAATAGTTGTGCTTTCAGCAAGAGGCAAAACTCTTGGCTAAAAATGCTAGTGAACGAAAGCTTATGCAATTCGGCTTAGGATCTACGTTTCACTGCAAAAAAAAAAACAGGAAACACATTGGCACGTGTGCATATTCATCCTCCGAATATGATCGATTTGGACGGCAATGCATCGAGGCTCTGAGGCCACTAATAAATCGAGTGTGTTGAGGCCAAGAATAAGTACGACATTCGAGAGCTTCTCTGTACGATTTTTTCTTCGAATGTGTACGTGATCGACTTAGTGTGTGACACTGATATGAAGATTGGCTCGCCTCCGCTCGAAGGCTGCACGCAAGTGCTTGCGAAATGCTAGCATATCAAGACGACTCAGTTAATAATGCCCCTTTCTGTGTTCTTGATATTTAGTACTGAATACCATGATATCTTCTGCCGTACATTGTGCTAACGTCAGGACTTTGTTTGGCTGTCGTGTATGGCATTTAATTAATTACGACGATGACCCAACCACATTGATACTCGTGAAGGGAAAGTCTTGTGGGGCTTTTGGTCTGACCTTGAAGCAAGGGTCTAGTCTATGAGCCAATGTGTTTTTTGCTCCAGTCTGGTGGCCTTGTGCCAGTTAGCGTTTGTCAAGGTCCAATGAATATCTTTTGTGAATGGTGACTGGAGGAACAGGTTCTGAGAGTTGGAGAATTTGGGGATTCCTTATTTCTAGGAGGGTTCTTGGAAGTGTTTACTAAATGGACTGGAATTGGAAACTGAATATTTGATGGTTCTTCGGAATGGTTGGACGAGTTTTGGGGAATTTTGGGAGTGTTGTCTAGAGGAAGGAGTTTTAAGAGTAAAAAGCTTTAGGATAGGACTTTAGGAACCTTCTGGTAGTAATGACTGGAGGGAAGGGTTTTGGGAGGTGAATACTTTATAAGGGGTTTTCTTGGGGGGTTCTCCTGTGTCGACTGGTAAGGGTAAGGGGTTTGGAAGCTGAAGACTTTGGGAGGAGCTCGTGAAAGTGGTTTTCAGGAGAGTTGAGTGGCGGGAAGTATACTGGGAGTTGAAGGCTTTGATAGTGGTATCTTCGGGGGTTCTTAGAATTGTAATGAACAACAGATAGTAAGGAAATGGAAAGCAAAGTTGGTTGGTTGGTTTGTTGGGATTCGGGTCTCTTAACTGCCAGGGTCATTAAGGCCTTCAGCGGGAAGCTATAACCGCCAGTTAAGATGCTAATCTTAATTACTTTAGAGTGCATTAATTAATTATTCTGTCCCAGGACCCCTTTTTTGCGTCCCTACAGTTTCGAAGCTGTGCTGCAGTCAGAAGCAGGGAAATGGTGGGATTGTTTAGAGAGGGAAATTTCTTGACGAGATTGCGCTCCTTTTCGTCAAATGACAATGATAAAGCCTTGCAGAAGGTGACTTTTCACCCGCGGTATAACCACAAGGAGTCGGAACCCAGGAACACCCTTTAAAAGGTGTTTCTGTTGATGTTCACAATGCTTGATTTCTTACAATATTTGAAACATATATATATACAATGAATGTCCCTTTTTTAGGAATGACTATTGGAAAGATATTTTGCCAAGAAAAAAAAAATGATGATTCGAAACTCCCCAGTAAGTGTCATATACACACGTCTTTCATACAGAGCAAATGCTCGAGAACGCTTTCTCTCTCTCTCTCTTTCTTTCTTTCTTTCCTTCTCTCTGATCTAGCTGTCTCTCTTTCTCTCCTCAGCCTAAATAAAAACTAAAACGTAAGATTATTACTAAACTGAAAAAAAAATGTCAGCTCACCTGGCGAACTTTTCTCTCTCTGTCCAGGTACTTCTTTAAGGCCTCGTAGCGGTCCTGCATGTACGGCGTCATAGTCACAGTCTCTGCTGTTGTCTCACTGCCAGTGCTGCTGCTGCTGCTGCTGCCGTTGTTGGAGGGGACATCAACAACGCCGCTGCTGCCGGTGCTTTCTCTCTTCACAACCTGGGGCTTGTGTGAGCTGCCGTTATTGTTGCCGCTGGACTGTGTCTCGCCCTGTCAACACAACGAAGTAACGTTGTGTTATATATTTGAGAGTTTTTTGGGGAGTGAAATGTCTTTTTCAATTAGTGGAAAATGTGCGGATACTGACTGTAGGAAATGAGTGGATGTCTTAAGTACGTACCTGGTCTTCTGGCTCGGTGGTGATGGTGCGCGCAAAGACTGGTCGTCTGACGGAGGTTGCTGGGATGTCGTATGCCTCCTCCTTCTGCCCCTTCCTCAGGAGTCTGGTGCCCACAGCCAGCCGGCCTCCAAGGACGGGCATGCTGGATTTCTTATTAATCTGTGATCAAGAGTGAAGGAAAACGTTATAGACCTGTGGAAAGGTAACTGTGGTGCCCCTAAACTGACTCTGTTATTATAGTTTTATAGTAAGCATTGTGATTATTTCGATTTATCTAAAGCTGATGAGTTACTTAATCGGTCAGGCTTTTATTTCTAAGATTTTACGGCATATGTGAGAGTAGAGTGAGGTAGAGTAAGGGGATAGCTTTCTCGAAGGAAGACTGGATGTTTAAGAAGTGAATCTTTGGCTCATTAGCCTTACCTTCTTCTCCATGAGGGCGTGCAGCTGGTTCTCAGTGTTGTCCTCCATCTCAGCCTCGCGTTCCAAGTTCTCCAGGTCCTCCAGGGAGTATCTGACGGGAGAAGAACTACTCGAATTAATTTTGAAATGATATCAGTTTCTTGTTTGTGTTCAAGATACATTTTTTATGAGAAAGGGATGTCAACAGCTCGGTCTGAGAGGTCTTACCTGCCGGCGCGATGGTTCAGGAGGAGCTGCAAGAGAGCGGCGTCTTGGCTGTTGACGTTGTCGGCTTCGGCGTCGTTGGCCGTGTCGTCGTACCAGGTGCCGTCCTCGTCGTTGTAGGTGTTGTAGTCGTAGTCGTAGTCGTCGCTGGCAGCGGTCAGGTACGGTAGCAGCGCCGCAAGGACCTCCTGACAACAGAAGTGTACGTGATTTACTCCCTCAATGATACGTAGAGATGGTAAAGAAAACGGAGGTATAATTTTACACTCGTTGGATTTTAGAAAAAGTCTAGGGTAGTTGCAACCCACAATTAACTTACTCTGCTCAATTTTTCTAATTTATTTAGAGAAATAGCTGATTATAGATGTCAAAATCGATCATTTAAGATGAACAGAATATGCAAGAGGGTCATTTAGATCTAGTAGTTCACTTACCGCATTTATTCTGGGCTGTTGGGCAGCGTATGTGTAGCGAGGGCTGGGTGGCTCGTACTCGGGCACGCCATACTGCTGTGGCTCCTGCTCCGAATAGCCCCCAAGGTAGTCCCCAAGGCTGTAGTCCAGCATCTGGTCCCGCCCTCGTCCGCTAGCCCTGGCAGCAACGCCCCTAGTGTAAGGGTAGCCCAGGGACGGTCCAGTCAGGGTCAGCACCAGCAGGGAAGTCAGCACTCGTGTTGTCTCCATCTGTCGGCACGCAAGAAGGTACTGACGTGAGTACGTTGGTAGAATGTGTGAGGCGGACGGCTGTTTAGTGATATCGTATACAGGGGAAAGGTTGTGTATTGTGGTATCCTATATGGGGGAAGGCTGTCTTGTGATATCATGTATGGGCTGCGGTTGTTTTATGATTCATTCATAAGAGATGGTTGCTTTGTGATATCATGTATGGGGTAAGACTGTCTTAAGATATCATGTATGGGGTAAGACTACCTTATTGTATCACTTACGGGGAAGAATATATCATATGAGAAGCCCTCAATAAGGTCTATACATTATAGCTTTCTCACTATAATAGATCTTAAGAATATCGTATACTAAATATAATGATCCTTGGATATACGAATATTCACCAAAAGCTAAAGATAACTCTAAGGCCAGTGGCAGCGTGGTGACCTTTTGTTTGGCTCGTTACTAGGCACCAAGACCACTGGTTGGTCAACATCCAAGTTACCAAGTCATGTACGCGTTGAGTAATATAGACGCTCTAGCCACCAGACAAAAGAGACACGACTGTCCACCAATCGATATTGTCATTATGGCCAACATCTATGAGCGCATCTGGTGCGCTATCATCATTTGTGAAATTTGTCTTTTACCTCACGAAAGCACAGCGCGAATACAAGGGACCAGCCACTTCCCTTGTAGATGAAAACTTCACCTTATAGCACTAAACTAACCTAGCTTAACATAAACTAGTTTAAGTTAACTTATCCAAGCTCTACCTAACCTAACCTAGCTTACGTAAGTTATCCTAGCTCAATTAACCTAAGTTAACATATCCTAGCTCATCATCACTTAACCTAGCTTATTCCAGCTTAATCTAAGAACCTTAATCGACCAACACTAATATTCTCTAATTAGCCAGACCTTGGCAGAGGTAATCTGTGTCGCTGTGTAACAAGACAAAGTGCAGAATTTTTTTTTTTCTGACTGCCTGATTCCAACACGCGATCATTTGAACTGTTCGTGCCAAACGCTTGTGGAGGTACAAGAACATGCTACACTACACAGGCTGGGAAGTAAGGGTCAAGGTTCCATACGTGACGACTGGGTAATTAGATTCTTTTGATAAAGTGGGTTGGCATGGCGATGGTGGCGCTGGAACTGTTGCGTGCTCCATGTCGAGGAACAACCATTGTGAACCATCAGAATCCTTGAACACAAAGGTACGACTCGGTAGCATGACGGTACGACCCTTGAGCGTGACGGTGCAGACCCTTAGGTCTGTTAGTTTGGCCTTTGACTTGCCCCTTAAGGATCAGGTCCTAGGCCAGACCAACATATCCTAGACTAGTACCATCGTACTTTTAAGTGTCGTATCGTTGTACTTAAGCTTCGTAATGTCGTGTGCTGAAGAGGTTAATTAGCCGGGGCGGCGCAGTTCTCCGAGAACGGAGTTGACCGTCACACACGTTTCAGAGAAAGTAACACGTTCACAAGTATCATGGGAGGTACAGTGACTGGAGCCTGCGTGTTGTGTACACCAGCGAGTTTCATGTATTTCCCCCGTAGTGTCATCCAGAGCACCTACCGGTCTGTCCGCTGCACTTATCAAGAACCCGCCAGTCTCCTCATTACACGTCTAGAACACTCGCCAAAGTATCCTCTCCATCCCCAAAGCAACACTCTGTGCCACCACTAAACCTCCACAGTTACCTGCTAGTGTTTCCACTACATCCCCAGAGCACTTCCCCTGTGCCTCTGCTATACTCGTACCCCTAGAGCGCCAGTCTCCTACCAGTGTACCCATAGCATCCACAGCTTGAACATCACAGAGAGGCAGGCGGGGGAGTGGGAGTGGGCAAGAGGTATGCTCAATCATTGAGGATCCGTCTCGATTTAGCCTCTCGGACCTTTAACGGGAAATGTCATAGTCTTTCCATTTATAGCCGTGGGAGGCGATGGTGTCGGGAGAACACTCTCACCAGAAAGGTCATGGAAGTTTGGGCCTCACAGGTGTGTGGTGGGGTGGAGAAACCATCAGCAGATGAGCTCAAAATCGAAACGACGAAAATATTTTCATGCAAAGAATGTCAAGTGTTCGTGTCAGACGGAAGTAAAAGGTCCCATATATTTCTGAATGTATATGTGTAAACTGCCTGTCTTTATCATGTTCAGTCAGTCCATGGACACAACACGTACTCATGTTTGACAGTGGGAGAGAAAGAATCTTTTCACCCACTGGCGACAGAGCCGGCCTCCGGTGGTGACTACCAATCCCGCCCAGCATTGAAGTCTCCCGACACACTCACTCTCATTCACACAACAAATATCCCAGCTATCTTACCTTAAATGCACGAGTTAATACAATCGTTTCGCCTCCTTAATATGTATCACTGATCGACAGGTTCCTCACTAAGTACCTCTTTTTTTTTCAAAGTTCCTCAGATCGAGTGTTCACACAAGGTTGTCAAGTTCTTCTTGCTAGTGTGGCGCCGGACCTCGTCGACGTCCTCCTCTGCCTCTCCTCGTGGGTCACTTCCTCGTTGCTCTCTCAGCCTGAGTGGTGGCGGACCGCTCTCCGTGCCTTATATACCCGTTTCCACTGCGCAGACAACATCCTCCTACGCGCCCCGATTCACACTTTCTTTCATCTATTTAGGGTGGACGAGAATGTAAGATCTGCAGTGATTGGCTGCGCCCCTGGTAAACTATTGATTACTACGCGTTCCAGCCACCAGTGAGAGCCCAGGACGCCGCTGACGTCAAGTGTCCAGCCAATGAGCTATCCGCTCTGGGCCGGGACTCTACTTCGTTCAGAGAATTTGGTCTCGTAGAAGGTCTGACGTCATGGTGCTGAAGCAGGGGTGACATTAGGGTCATGGGAAACAAAACCCAACGTCGAAAAGGTTCCACTGGGAAAAGATTCTAAAAATAGACGAGAGAGAGAGAGAGAGAGAGAGAGAAAGAGAGAGCTGTTCCAGCCCTCTGCTGCCTCGACACTGTTGCAATATACTGTTGGTCCTGCCACCCACGCATACCACCCACCACCCACGCAAACCACCCATCACAAACGCAAACCACACGTACAAACACACACACACACACACACACCAACCAAGAAAACCACCAAACACCCATACATACCATTCAACACACATAACAGCCCTTAACCCACGCAAACCACCTACCACCCACGCAAGCCTTACATTGCTCAGGCACACCACTACTCAAACCACAATTCACAACGACTACCCCCAGACGTGAGGAACGTCATGTCTACAGTCGAGGACCTCAGTATTCCAGGTGTAATTCGCATAACAGAGTGCAGATATCATTCAGGTCTTACTCCGTACAATGTGAGGGACCCAGATCAAGCCATAGTCACCTAACCCTAAGCATTTTACCTTCAGGCTGCCCTAATAGGTCCTTATGCTCACCCTGAAATTACCTAGCCATGACCACCTTGCCCTAATGTGTTGTCCTTGTAGTGTTGTGGAGGAGGTGTTGGTCTTGTAATGGTGTGGAGGTGGTGTGTTGGTCTTGTAGTGTTGCGGAGGTGTTGACCATGTAGTGTTTTGGGCGGGTAGTGTTGTGGAAGTGATAGAATTGTGGAAACATTATTGTGGATGTGAAGTATTGTAGAAATGACGATACTTGGATATGTAGTTCTACAGAAGTGAGAGTATTGTAGGTCTGACAGTATCGCGAATGTGTGGCATTGTGGACGTGAGTGTATTTTGGAGGGAACAGTATTTTGGACGTAAGTATTTTAGACATTGCAGCATTGTGGATTTATAATTTTTGTGAATGTGGCAATACTGTGGATGTGGTAGTAATGTGGAAGTGGTAATATTCTTATCTTTTCACTGTATCCGACGTAGCACTGGCAAAAACACGTCCCGTCTCAGATGTGAAACATAAAAGAGTATGAGAAACAGACGCAAAAGGAGAGATTAATCTAAGCTCCTTAGGTGTATGTAGACCTGAGTCTTAAAAGTAGAAAGGTTATGAAAAGTGGGAAAGACAAAAGAGGGAAGAGAATTAAACAGCATCACCTCCGAAAAATTAGGAGGAATCAATAATGGTCAATCCTCGTGTGGCCGATATCCAACAGAAACTATGGGAAGCAAGTGTTATGGGTCCAAGTCTTAATGGCTGGGACATGCGCAAAAAGCTCTCCGTGATCAAAATTCATCTATAAAACAACGCAGCGGACAGAAAACCATAGGTAAAACAGGTTACGGTAAGAGAGTTATTAAGGTGAAGGCTTTTTTTCCGCTCTGGCTAATATAAAAGTGAAAGAAGAGCTACCCTAGATATGCGAGAAGTGTTCTGGAAGGAATAAGACCCCCGTAGATATGGAATAGTTGCTCACAAAAACCGATAAGTTTGACACCTATACAATATTCCTAACTAATGGAAAACAAATGTTGTGATGTTTATTATGTAGGGATGTCCAGGACAGACTGGAGGATTTTATTATGCCCAACATGATCAGGATCTTGTAAGGTCAATTTAATCAGTATCTCAAAATTTGATAGCGGGGAAACGGGCGAGATTTAGAGAGAGATAAAAGTAGAAACCGCATTTTTTTGCACAGTTGAATCAAACCTGGTTATTGTTTCTCCATTCAGAGATGCTACTTAGATCAAAATCAAGAGAGGAAATATTGTCAGCGCTAGAGAAAAGAATGAGTATTGGAAACAGGAAGGGAGAGAGAGAGCTGATGTATGTCGGGTAGAACCATCGGGGTAAGAGTTAATAGGGTCAGAGTATGTCAGTCATCTCTGGTCTAGGTCGGACAGGACCAGAGATGAGGAGTCACAGACGAAGGAAGATCACCATTGGGTATTGTCCTACGAAAACCGTATTGGCGAGCTGCTAAAGAAATGAGTGAAATTCTAGGAGTTAAAAAAAAAGTGAGAATTAGGAGAACTTCACAGACTTCAGAAATAACAAGAAGTGAGAGCGATGGGACGATACTGGAAGTTAGAGCTATCTCCTTTCTTGGGGACGGACTGCAGCAAGGTATGCTTCAAAGAAAAGAGGAAGGTTTGAGTTCTTACACAGAGAAGGTACAGGCGAGGAAGGACAAGAAGCACTTCAGAATACCACACTCCCGTAGGACTCGAGAAGGTAACGCTTTGCCATTTGTAGCTTGGAAAGTTACTTTCATGACTTTGTGCAAAGAAAATATAGGAAAGTGCATAGGTCCAATAGGAGGAGATAGGATGGAGGAAGACTACATGTAGACTCATCATCCCAAGCAGAGTTAGATGAGAATAAGGTGCTGATGATGGCGCCTCTGTGGGTCGAGAGTTAGTTGTAGACTGATAAGGTCGGAAGAAAGAAAAGGTTTAACTGCAGATGTTGTGAATATATGTAGCACGCATAAATGATTTTTGTTGGCTTACTAGAGTCGTATGTGTGGCAGGTTGTGAGGTAGTAGTGTTGTGAGCATGATTATATGACAGTGTTGCGGACTGACAGTGTTGTCGGAGGTGGTGTTTCTGTAGCGAGAAAACCCTTTCGTTAAATCAAGGCAGTTGTGTTCAGTCTATCTGGGTCTTTGTGTTACAATGGATAACTCTGTGCCCTTGTGTTCCATTTGTTATCACTGGGTTGCTGTGTTCCATTTTGTTACCTCTGAGTCACTGTGACCCATTTACTGACTTTGAGTCGTTGTGTTACGTCTATCATTTTTTGAACATTGACCTCCGCTTATACAGCTTTGGGTCACTGTGTTCTATGTGTTGAATTTGGGTCAGTGTAATACATTTAAGTCAACGGGGATGTTGTCAGCATAGCAATACTGCGTTGGCCGGCCTGTCATGCCTTTGCAACTGTTGTGTTGCCTTAGTTAAGTGGTAGGTGTGGTAATGTTGTGGGCTTGGTGTTGCTGTGGGCGTGGTAGCGTCGTGGGCGTGGGCAGGGGAGAGGCTGCACACGGGCGGACCGCCCACACTCCCACCGTTGCTCTTCCTACACAAACCAAAGTTCCCTCACTATTGATTGCCTCCAGTAGTGGTGATGGGGGTGGTGGAGATAGTGGTTGTTAAGGCGATGGTGGTGGTGACGGTGGTGGGGACGATGGTGGAGGTGTAGGTGTGGTGGAGGAGATGGTGACATGTTATGGAGGTGGAGAAACGCAGTGGAGGTGGTGGTGACAGACATAATGGTGGAGATGTAAAAGATGGGGAAGAAGATGGTGTTAGAGAAGGTAGCTGCTGTGTTGGTGATGATACAGGAGGGAGGAGGTAGTGAAGATGGTAAGGTAGGTGTGTGTGTGTGTGTGTGTGTGTATGTGTGGAGAGAGTAGTGTCGGTTATCACCAACATATGTGGCTCTTGGACCTCGCCTGTACACATGGGCTTGTGTATGTTGGTGCTGGAGAGGTGTTGTTGTTGGTGACGAGGAGAGGAAGCTGTTGTTGTTGTGGGTAGTAAGCTAATGTAGTAACAAACGTGGATACTATATCGGCAGACGTAATTACTATAGCTGTTTAGCGACGGACGTAAGTACTCAAGTGTTGGGGACAGACGTAAGTACTCAAGCTCTTAATGTGGGCAATATATAGCGACAGACATAAGTACTCGGGCGATGAACGTGAGCGATATAGCGACAGATGTGAGCAGTCTAGCAATAATTATTGTGAGAAATATAGTGACAGATGGAAGTGCTCTAACGATAAACTTAACTATAATAACCGACACAGTTACTGCAGTAAACAGGCGGGTAACGCAATAATGTCACAACGCAGCGTCTTCGTCATCCCTCGTTGTATTTAACACAGTCGTTATAATCATCGTCGGTGTCGTTTGAGTCATCATTAACGTCCTCATAGTCATCAACGTCACTATCATCATCATCAATGGTTCATTCAAGCACCTTCGTTCTTATCCTCACGAGGAACATAACAGGAGGCCAGCCCGGTGGGTTATTTCCCAGTTGAGCTATGACTGCCGCCGCTACCCGCAAAGATTTTATCATATATATATATATATATATATATATATATATATATATATATATATATTCCAGTTTAATCATTAATCTTCTTCAAGAGGCTGTGGAGCGAGGGCAAAGTTCTGTGATTACTTCTAACTTCTCTGTATTAATTACAACTTTATTTTGATTAGTTTACAAATTATGAAAAATGGTTCTTGTGGAAAATCAAGATTAATTAAAATCTTTTTTTTAATCTCTATAATCGATCATCATATGGATACAAGTTTTTTTTTTTTCATAAGTGTTAGGGTAAAGAATTTATCATAATTTTCCCGATTAAAGAAACCATTTTTTTCGCTATTCTAACGACCTGGTATAAGCTACGGATCGACCTAGTGTCAGACACGGAATGACTTGGTGCAAGTTATCAGCGGACAGACCTGGTATCAGCTACAGACGAGTCGAATCATTCGCTCGAAGACCCGAATCAGAGCGAGTCTTCACGCTGGGACGTTCAGCTGCAAGGGCAGAAACCTAAACCTGAACTGTGCAATAAAAAAAACACCACAGGTAGTTTCGTCGAGACATACGCCAACAGACAGTATAAGAAGGCTTTATGTGAACGTAGACGATGCAAAGGCAAGAGTAAATTTTGGCCACATATTCAGCGTGTGAATCAAACAGGACAAACAATGGAGCAGTCGATTAGATCTTTAACGTCATCTGAAATAAATGACATTTGCGAGGTTCCCAAAGGTTAGTAAGATAAATGAAGTGAATTATAGCAGTCAGTAGATAAGAATCCTGAAGTAAAGCTGTCTTTACTAAAACTCATACAAGAGAAGAACGGAGAATGGGAAACAGACTGGGAAGTAAACACGACTAAGGCAGTGAAGGTGACGATAGTTAATAGTGACATTAGCAAGCCAGGCATGATTGACGGAATAAAAAAAAAGTCACACTCCTAGCACAGTACCTAGTCCTTATATATATATATATATATATATATATATATGTATATCAGTAATCTGTCACTCCAGGATCCATGTTCTGAGGCTCCTGCAGCTTGAGTCTGAGCTTCAGATGGGAGCAACAAGAAGTCTTTACTAAATGATATCATTTTGCTGCAGAAAATGAATTAACTATTATGGAATAAACGTAGTGTTATTGATGATAAATGCCTCAGTGAATAACCGAACGACGTAAGACATACATGTAATACCTGTCTCCAGGGGAAAGGCTTCCTCTCGACACACTTCCAGCATCGCAACTTCTGCGTCTCGATGCCCTTCCGCCTGGTCGTCCACATTCTTCTCGACGTCTGAGACGTCACTCAAGATGGCGTCCAGTGTCTGCTTTTAGTCGTCTTCATAGTATGATGACAACAAGGTACCGCATCTGAATGAGGAGCCCTGGTTCGTAGGTGTACAAACATACCAAGTCAGGCCGGGTGGCCGAGGAGAACGAGAGTGCCCTCAGCTGTACACGATTTACGCAAGTAACTTTCTCCTCTGCTCCAGTTTAGTAATATTAGTAGCTCAGGCTCCTGAGAGTAGCCATATTCCTGGTAAAAATCATAAAACGACTCCTAAGACTCTCAGACGACGAATATGATTTATACCACAGGAACCACACGACAGCCCCCCGTAAGAAACTAAGGAGAGGGTCTATAAAACTACCCCTTGTTGCAAAATATACAATCTCAATGGGGCTTACCAGTCTCCAGTCACGCTAACAGTCGACTCTGAACCTCCACGTAGATTATGAACCGACTTCCTAAGGCAGACTGTTAACTTCTAAACAACACGATGTCCAGGGAACAAGGTTCCATCACCTCCCCAGAGGCTCCCAGGACGGTGCAACCAAACATCATGAGACGAGTTAGATCTCACACGCCAGCTGACGGTGCTATCACCCAAGATCCTCTTGAAGGCATCAGAGACTTTTACGCAAGATGGAGGTTCTCGTAAGCAAAGAACCTCGCCGTAGAATCAATATCCAAAGCCCCGAACAAGTGAGGGTTTTATAGTTCCTCTTACGTAAAAGTGAGCCTCGTACAACCGACCTCTAACGCCTTGACATGTATATCGACAAGTAAAATCCGTTCCTTGTTCCTTCTAGAGGGAACTTGCTATGGCACCGAGCTAACCATTTATCATGGCCTTGACAGTCAGTTTGATGGGACATGATTAATGGCCAGGTCGGTGCAATAGCAAGTTCTGTCTCGGTGAGACGAGGAACGAGTTTCATTCGGCGTTACTGGGTATATACTACATGTTGGTGACGCCACCATTCCAACTGGTGCGCTGGTGGCTGGATGCTCCAGTACTGAGCCTCCGTCTGACGCCCACCTGGTGAGAGATCTACATTTTTGCCCAGACGGGGTCATTGCCTCGAGACGCTGTTGCGTGTCCCTGGAATTGCCATTGCGGGAATCGAACAACGATCAGCTGCTGGATCCAGGAATTCCCTCTACCGACAAGTTCACAATAGCTGACATCTCTTAACGATAACCAGGGAGCAGGGCGACGACGCTTCGCACACTCACTTCTCCCTCGGGGAAATCATCACGTTGCCCGCCTGCGTCGGACTGCTCTTTGAATAGCAAAGTCGCTTTACGTACATCGAGATGCCTTTCTGTTCACTGCCTTCCTTCCAAAGCTTTCCTCCGTACCACTCCAGCAAGCAGGTATGCTTCCTGTGGTTACTGCCTAAAGGAACGAATAGGACGCACCGGGCAGAAATACGGTGCAGAGGGAGTCCTGCATCAGGCCACGGGGCGAAGGAAGCTCTGTCTTTTCACTGGTGCGGTGCTCTGTCTTCCTCGCTTCATCACATTGGTTGCAACCAATGTGGTCCTTTCAATCATCGCTGTAACTTCCCTCGACCCTGGAGCAGGGCTGACAGCATTAAGCTTATGAAAGGAATATTTGGAGCCGTAAGAGGTAGAATTGTGCTGGGTAGGAACCACTGACACATGGTAGTGTGTGTACTAAACACAGTTCTTAGGCGTTAGTAAATGTACGGCAGTGTTCACCGGTCCACAGCATTTAGTGACCATCAAAGACGCCAGGGACACGGCCAACAGTACCAACGGACACGGTGCGCACCAGTTCAAGATATATCCTGCACCGGGGCAGGTCAAGGCATTAGTAAAAGGACACTTCAAGTGGATAGTGTTGCTACAACAATAGGGACGGAACGCGAGTTAATGACATATTTATAACACCAACAATGAAGATTAAGATAAATGCATCACTGAAATATTTCAGAAAAGTGTTAAAGTAATAACTCTCTATCTGTCTGTCTCTCTCCTTCTCTCTCCATATATATATATATATATATATATATATATATATATATATATATATATATATATATATATATATGTTTTTATAGATAGATAGATAGATAAATGGGGTTTCAGAAACTACATCCACTTTGACTCACTTGTTTAACCTCTTGTATCAATTTCTCGAGTATCGGACGTTTCATAAGAACAACATGAAGATGCTCCATCAGACTTCCGGGAACAAGGTTAGAAGGAGAGCGGAAAGTCTTCAAAAGACGCGGTTTGGTTCTCGGAAGCAGAAGCGAGCGATGGGCCGAACGTCTTGGAGGAGTTTAGGCGGTTTAGGCGGTTGGAAAGGATCGGATGGGGTCCCATATGACACAAGAAATTCCTGAGCACTGGTGGGCCTTAGTCGTCTCTCGGGGGAAGGAGAAGGAGGACCTTCTGACAGATATGCCAGAGTGGAAGACGCGTCAGTATGGCCAACAGGAGCTCGAAAGATATGTATACCGCTGGCGGTGGGGAAGGAAACCTGTCCGTGTCGTAACTTGTCCCTTACCTAACACTAGAAAACTTCAACGTTACTTCTACATGTTACAAAATTCCACAGGAAGATGTATCAGACGTCACCTTACCCAAAAGGTCAACAGATCTGTATCAGTCACCACCTTACACCGAAGCTCAACAAATCATGACAGACAAACACATCATTCCGCGTCACCAGCAGATCATCACACACACACACACACACACACACACACACATACCATTCCACAATCAACGTAAAACTTTAAAACAGCTTCACCAAACGCAAGACATCAGGCAGTCCCAAAACCTCCACAGTCTCTCGTAATATCCAACGCAGCACAACACTGTATAACAGAAGCGCCTCGGTAAGCAACAGCTGGCAACACAAGGGTTAAAGCAGCGTGCATTGGAACATTACATCCTCGACCTCCTCTCTCCTCCTTTGTTGTTAGACCAGATGGAAATCCAGCAAAGATGTCAGACGAAAAGTGAGAAAGAATTACCAACCGTTTCTTCATATCCTTCTTATGGTGGGGAATAACCCGCTGGGGAGGACATCTGTGTTCTCCACGACCTGAAGGATATTTTGCTGTATCCGTCGCCAACAGATGTTTTATTTCCGTAAGGGAGTAAGAGGCTTACACAGTTCTCGCTCTACACTGACCTTTACCTCAAGTTGAGTCTCTCCCTGGAGATCCCGACGGCGTGAGAGAACATGAAGTTATTCTGAATCATCAGTTTCAGTTTCTTTTTACTCCCGTATGTGTTCAACATGGCCTCGGAAATAATTTTTAGTACACATGTATGTATGAGCAAGTCGCCGAGTTTAACCGCTTGGGAAAGCATGTCATAGTGATCTTGTAAAAGCGCCCTCCGTTATGTAGCAATGGGCATACGATTACTTTTACCTTCAGTGGTCGAGTCTAACTAATACAGAAGACACCATCTTCCATGGTCCCACCACACCAGGAGAGCTGCTCTGTCAGATGCGTCAGTTGCTGTGCCAGTGTTTCTCAAATCATCTGGAGATTCTTGGCTCTGGTTTCATAGTTTCTAATGACAACCACGTTTTAAGACCTCCGATAAGTCTGGGTCTCTTGGACACCTTCCAGGTATCCAGAGCTGTTCCATAATCTACGTTTAAGACTCCCACTCCTCCAGCATTACTGCAATTTGGTTACCCACTGCCCCCCCCCCCCGAGTTCCAGTCTACTACGACAGCTCGAAGGCCTTCTGCTGTCCAAATTTCCATAAGTAGTGTTTATAGTCATGAGTTCCAGTTCAGCGTTCCAGTTATGCAGTTCTGGGCCCCAGACCTCTCGGTGGTAATGACTGTCGTGGCTCCCAGCTCACCTCTATTGACTCCTCCACATCGGGGAGGGACGTGGGTGTATCTGCTGCCCAATTCTGTTGACTGTCAGAATATGTTGCCTTCTGACAGAGGCTGTGGCTGTTTCCCTCTACATATTCAGCCACCACAGCTGCTGCACAATAGTTGAATAATGAGACTCCATCAACATATGGATCCCACTTCACATAAGAAGTTAGATCGACATTCAAGTGCCAGTTTTCTAGCTAGGCTGTCAGAAATACAATGACGAAGACGCCATCCGTGCAAAATCCCGTTCCCTATACAACTAATTAGCTAAATACAGCGTCCTCGTTATCTTCCTTCAGACAGCCTGTTCATGAATATATAGAACACTCTCTCCCGAACCTTTATTGTACTGGCATGGGAATTCTTGTCCGATCCACATCTGTTTCCTTCACATCTCTCTTTGAGATCAAGGATCTTTGTAAGCTTCACGTGCCCGCTGTTCAGCTCCGCCAGAGGGAGTAGTAATTCCACCCGAGAATGAGAAAATGTAGACCTGGTTCTTTGCACTAAACAAGCCTCCGTTCGCTGGAGGGAAACGTAACTGGGTCAGGGTAGACCGTCTCCAGAAAAGAAAACAATAAAATAGCCAAATAACTGATAGAAATTAAGCATACATTTATGAATCAATAGATGACGGTGATGCTAATATGATGATAACAATGATAATGATAATGATACTGCTATTACAACTAGCGATTATAATAATAATGATAGCAATAATGATAATAGTAATAATAAAAGAAATAAAAAAAGAGTGACAGGAGAGTTCACTGGGTCTTGGGCTATTCATAGCATCACACAGTTCATTTATAAACATCAGTAGATGGACCACGCAAAACATACACCAACATATGTAAAGATAACACATACACACAAACACAACACATACGCATAACACACACACACACCATACAAGGCAGTAAACATACATGAGTACATAAAAACATTTGGACACCAAATACATATAGAAACAGATATTGATGATTCCCCTCCTTCAAAGTACACTGGCTACCTGCAGTCTACACTTCCCCTGTGTAGATGATACAGAAAGATCCAACAGATTACTGGTTACGGTGAGGTGAGAGGGGAAGACCCATCGCCCCAAGCCTTAGTTACCTCTTATTATTAATGAGGACGTAACTCTAGGCGGACGCTAACTGTAGCGCAAGACTATAATTCCCGCGTAATAACACACGAGCTGTGGGTGTGAGGTGAGCTCCTCCCGGCTGTGGGTGTGAGGTGAGCTCCGCCCGGCTGTACGTGTGAGGTGAGCTCTGCTCGGCTGTAGAGTGTAGGTATGAAGTGAGCTCCATCCTCGGCTGTATGCACAATGTGAGCTCCACCCGGCCGTTGGTGCGAGGTGAGCTCCTCCCGGCTGTTGGTGCGAGGTGAGCTCCACCCGGCAATCAATACCTATAAATAAACGCACCAAATCCTGGCGGGGGGCGGGGGAACGGCGGTTCTATTATTAAGCCAGAGAGAAAGAAGTCTTCCATGCCCGGTATACAGCCCGTGACTCCGGGGATCACGAGCACGGAACTGCGGATATTTTTAGCGCTGTTGTACGAGGGACCGGCTATACCGAGCGACTGCTTCACTGCTTCAAAAAATGGGTTCATTCTGACCGACACTGTGTCGAGTCACGCACCGGCTCCCAGCGCCAGTCTGACGCGGTATTAATAGACCACTGGTCCCCTGCTTGACGTGTCCATTCACATTGTCTCTTGACTATATACAGTTACCTGTCTTTGCTATACATTCATCTTGTGTCTTGATCAGTTTCATTTAACTGGCCTCATTACTTATTATTCATCTTGACTCTTCACTACATACGTTTATCTTGTCTCCCTCCTATATACATTCAACAGCTGTATTTTCTAAACACATTTTCTTATCTCTTGACTGTATTCATTCTTCCAGTCACTTTACCATAATACAGTTTCCATGTACCAATGCCAGGTCGCTCTATCATCTACCCTCAGAATGGCTCCTCATCCTTCAGCTTCTCCGCGTATCTTAAGTCTTTGGCCATCTCCTTTCCTACCCACTTGCGTCATTCAGTGCGTACCCCTGGACCTGCCTAGCGCCACTCATTGCACCGACAGATCGGCCGGTCGATAGGTAAATCACAGACGGACGGAATGATAATGAGAGAGGAAGGAAGAACAGCATTGTCAGGACACTGCAAAAAAAGGCAGACGACCTGTTGAGTACCTGAGTCTGACTCTCAGTATCCTGGTTGATCCAAACACCTCTTATTGACGACTAAAATGGAGGAAAATCCATGACAAGCTGTTGGTAGAAATTGTCTTCTTCTGCCGTTGCACAGCTGGGCCCAGTTAAAGATTTAGGAACCAAGGATGGCATTTTATTTTCATGGTTCTGGAAATATAAATTTCAGGTCGACATTTAGAACAGACATGGCAAATATAAAGTTATGATTAAGTTTTTTTTTTCCAGGATTTTAAAATCCATTTTCTTTAGTGTCCGCAGGAGGTAGATAGATGCAAGAAAGAGAGAAAAATAGTGCGTATGTGGGAGACATAACTGACATATATTACTTACCATCATACCCCGAGAATCGAACCCCGGTCCTTATGTGTGGCAGCCATCTGACCTGGAGGTTGGGCTATCTTCTCACTTCCCTTTCTTTTCACGAAGGCCATAGGACTGTGACTAAAATAATCCAGTAATCAATGCAACTGATTGGTATAATGACCCTCCCACAGGAGTCTGGGCATTGAAATCCAACGAAGCCTAAAGATACATCCGTGAGAGGCGGTCGAAGAGGCAAGATACTGTGAACCGGGCCTGTAGGAGCTAGCCTTCGACAGCCAAGTGATCTACCCGGTTGACGTCGTTATCTAACCTCTGCAGAGGTGAAATTAACAAGTAGTTGGGTGATAACTTCTCACCAAAGCTTGACAAGAGAGGAGGTAAATCCTAGAACAGCTAAGAGTGATAAACGGAGGAATTTAACTCCAGAACAAGTTAAGCTTAAGAAGAGGAGAGGGAGTTTCTCCTCCTGCGCTGTTGTATCACTAGCATCTCCCTAGAGGACTTGGGACGTGGCCGTTATCAAAGCCTGAGCTAAAACTAAAGACTTTAATAGCCTGGTGGAAGGGGCCGCTTCGTCAGCGCCTCCATCGTATTTTTAGAGCCTGGAAACAGGCGGGTGATGGAGCGATTCCCCGGCTCCCGCCAGGGGCCCAGACCTCAGGAGATTGTGAGGCCAACTGATGATGTCAAGATGAAGGGATATTGTCAGGCCAACTTATGATGTCGGGAAGTCAGTAGAGGTGACGTCAAGGACGGACGATAGACAAAGTTATGCCCACTAACTTTCCGCTACATCTCAGCTCTCTTGATTGCCCTACCATCTTTGCTGACGTCTTCTCCAGACTTGAACCAGCATTTCTTGGTGATTCTTCACGTTATGTGATCAAACTTGAGAAACATAATCTTCTTTGGCGGATAATGTAGTATGCGATCAGCTTGAATGCACAGTCCAACCAACCATTTCCTTTGTCTAAAACAGGGCTCACTATTTCATGAAAGTCTAAGGGGTTTGTTCCGTATCATAACCTCCTTTCCCTGTACCTGTGTTTGTTGTCAATTAGTTAATTTTTCCTCTGCAGTCGCCACTAACCCTCCCCGATACCTAGTCTGCAGTACGTCCTTGATCGATGGCTGCCTACCCCGGAAGACACTAATTTTCACGATAAAAAAAGAACCAAGAATTAGACAACTTGGAGTACAGGCTTTCATTACATGGCAATTTTCTATATTAAAACTCGCAAAGCTGCGTTACTTTATGAGACGATACACAAGGCTTGAATAGGCTGCCTTCACGCCAAGAATACTTGACCTCCAGGAACTAGGTGCTATATGGTAGCCAGGAGCCAGGTATTACATGGCAGTCACAGGTCAGGTGACCAGGTGCCAGGCGGCCAGGGGGCTAGAAACCGGGTATTACATGATGGTCAAAAAGGCAGGAGAAGTAAACATGGTTGGGTGTCAGGTTAGGAGTCAGGTCAGGTCACATTATGACCTCGTCTCCCAACCTTGACAACCCAGGTCATGGGTGAGTGACGCGCCCCTCGCTCTGGGGTAACGACCCACGGCCAGGAACCACCGCTGACGTCACGAGGCAAGATTCATGACAACACTTTGAATGACTTGTCACCTAGCGTTAGACTGCTGCATGTTTTGGACTGGACTGCTGCATTTTCTGAGCTGGACTGTCTCGTATACTACGCTGGACCGAGTTGGACTGTTTCTCCACCTGGTTACTCGAGTACCATCGTGTTCTACCATCACCTCCCGAAGTGTCTGGACGAAGAGATGGGGTAAATATAATCAACCACAGGGAGTCATGTTTCCACTCTGTAATTACCGGGCCATCAGCCTTACAGGTGTGTATGTATAGCTACCTCCTGACTCCCCCTCTCTCCAGTTATCGTTGCGTAATAGTCGAAAATAATGGAAGATTTTTACTGCCTCGTCTGCCTGGAAGTGATTGGATAGGAGAGAGAGGGAGAGGAATAATCACTGGTTACTATTATCGTCTGCAGGGAAATTAAGACTGCATGACTGTTTGGGGAGATGACTGGGAAATGGGGAGGTGTTTGTGTGGGCTGCATGACCGTTCATGAGGAGGGGTCAGCTAGGGTGTGGGCTGCTTGACCGTCCTCCATGGCATGGATCAGCCAGGTGCTTGGGATCATGACTGGCAGGCAGACTGGGGCGTGGCACTTGGTACGTGACTCTCTGCTGCTTGGCGGCCGGGATGGGGTGAGGGGGGGAGGTGGTTCTCTGGGGTCTTGGAGCTCTGGGGGTGGTGATGCTCGAGCGAGCCCCCCTTCTTCCCCACCCCCCTACCTCCCCCACCCACTGCAGACCCCACTGGGGGAGATGAGGCAGGAGACGGGGGTCTGGTGGAGGTGATACTGAGGGAACCCAGACCTCCAAAGGTGTCGGGGGAATGGTGGTTGGGAGGAGGAGGAGGAGGAGGGGGAGGTCTGCTCGACCCCCTGGAAACCCCGCCAGCCAGCCTCGTCCGGTACGAGCGCACCGAAGACGCCAGTGACGCCAGAGGACCGTGATGGCTGAGCCCGCCCCCCTGTCCCTCTCTCTCTCGCTCTCTGGTGAGGCGTCCAAGAGGAGGAAATGACCTACTCTGAACTCGGGTGACCTGTTGACGGATCATCCGGGGGAAAGGGATGTGACCTGACATGACCCAAGATGATCTAGACGAGGTTTCCTTAAAACATTTTTTGTGATAGATCTTAATTCCACAGGCGATACGATGGTACTCGAATGTTCTCACGACCTGCCTCAAACTACAAAACTGCTTCACATGACAATGTAGTGATCACTCGAAAGTGGACTTAGGACTTATCGTGAATCATTTTCCCTCTTGGTTATCAGCTAATCTATCTATGTATCATGTATGTATGTATGTATGTATGTATGTATCTATCTATCTATCTATACATATGTGAGTGTGTGTGTGTGTGTGTGTGTGTGTGTGTGTGTGTGTGTGTGTGTGTGTGTGTTAGTGGGCGGGTTACACCACAGGTAGAATGTTACCTTTGGCGAAGCTATATCGTCGGGAGTACAGTCTCGTCAAAGAACTTCCCTCTCCAGAGGACTCCATCATTTTCCCGGCTACTGGATGCAGCTACACAGGGCCTCCTGGAAAAGACAGAAGGACAGACAGACACACACACACATGCCGGCCAACGTCCACGTTCACATTACAGACTGGAAATTCAAATCCAATTTTCTGCATACAGCAAAAAAATATAACCCCCCCACTCGTATCCTCTTTCCCAATGCGCTCTAGATATGTAAATGATATGCGGATTTGATTTTCCCTGTAAAATACGTCTCAGGTGTCTTTCTCTCACTGTATTTGCTCTTCCCATGTCAATGCCCAGGGCAGGAGGCTGCTTCGCCCATGATATACAGCCTCCACACCAACAGGTGGCATCAGGCCTTCTTCCACACCCACCACTCTCCTCGCCATCCACACGCTCACCACTGGTCTGGTCTGTTCTCTGCAACACAACTGTAAAAGCTGGCCAGGCTCTCCTACAGTGAATGCATACAGCTTTATCATGTAAATCTTTCTTCACTTCGATTTACGGTAAATTTGATTTATTCATATAATTTTGCTTTTATTATGAATATGAATATACCGTATAATACCCTCCAACAGTAAGGTTTCGAACTCCGTACCATTTGCGTGGCAACTGGGTGCACTAACCACTCGGCTATGATTCCCATAATAGAGTAGCAAAACCGAGTGATTAACAAATAGAGCTATCACACAAATGGTACAGGGGTTCGATTCCTTGCCGTTGGCAGGCATTATGTGTTCTACGAAAGCGTTCTATGAAACATTGCAGGAGCATCGGCAATAAACGTTCCTATAACAGCAGCAGCATCACTCCTGCAACATCATCATCAACAACAGCACGAGTTGCAGCAACAACAGGAAGAGCATCACCTGGAGAACGACCACATGCGCTGGACAGGGGGAGAGGAGAAGGCGACGGAGGAGGAGGAGGAGGAGGAGGAAGAGGAAGTTGCGCCATCCAAGTCGCCTCAAAAGACTGTCTCTGGGACAACCAGCTTACACAAAGCACCTAACTGAGCCTTCCTTCCCGTGACCTCGAGAATCCACCAACACCACGTGCTGGTGGGTCTCCAGCCAGCGTGTGGAAGGGAACAAAATATGAATAATCAATGAAGGTGAGCAATGACAAGATGGGACGGGACTACAGAGATTTCGCCCTAAGATAGGCTATATCAAGGCCCTCCAGCTCTCTAAATTACTGCTGGCCGATGAAGACAGAGGGCTACAAAAATATTGGTCATCAGAACCAGGAAATCAGTCGAATCATCTGAAAAAGAGAGCTTCTAATCTCGTGGTTTAAAAAGTGAATGACAAACGTATGATCAATTAAAAGCAGAAACGTTGAAGACTTAATACGTTCGCTCGACAGACAGGTAAAAAAATAAATGGATACGTCTCACACAACAAACATTTCGTGTTAAGTATATTGCTGATAAACTAACAACTTTGAAGTCTCCATTTCCTTATCATGGAACATCATAGACTCACAAGAATCTGTGACTACACCACATGAAGTGAGAACACCAAGATATCCTACAAGCGTGCACAAGGGTTATTTCGGTCTGTCGTAATTACCGAGATCATTTACCTTAGAGAAGGCGTAAAAGTTCAGCATCAGCCAAGGGGTGGCTTCTCTCCTGATTAATATGAACATACATATGTATATGTAAAGTATGTGCCCCCACCTTCCCCACCCAAGTTCGATAATTGGGTCTGTCAGTGAAGGGCCATGTCCCCGGGCACGGACTCCCCCTGGGAGACTTGGGCCGAGTTACGAGCTGTCGGCTGGCTAAGCCCGTCACAGCGGTGGTGCTTCGCCCTACCTTAAGCTGTTATGCATTTACCCACATTTAGAAGAAAGATGAACGGCTGGACTGAGCTGGGCGCCACCAGGCCACCGCGCTAGGGATTGAACCCGTGCCAGTGGATTAGAAAACAGTAGAGACATTGGAGTTCATGGCGACGGACTCTATTGGTGGCTGTGGTAGCCAGGGAGGTTTACGTCCAGTCGTTCAGAAAGCAGGAAGAGTGTCTGGGTGAGGGAGAATGATAACGAGTGAGTGAGGGAGGAAGGGAGTATCAACAGAAGAGGGTGAGTTATGACGGGGGCAATAAAGATGAGGAAATCTGACTGGAGATAATGCGTCTAAGGAAGGCTCGCGGACCAGTGATAAACCCCGCATTCTGTTCCCAGTCAGTTCTCTGCAGTATCATCCACAACACATGCCGTGTCCTCTCCCGATAACGCGACGCTCAGCATAAAGAACGTATCAAATGACGAATCAGTAAATCCAGCAGTTTCAGTAGAATGTGAGGCAGATCAATGCCTCCTTATCAGTAAATGGTCGAGGAGGAAGAGACGATTGTAAGGCATAAGATCGTTCCGAGCAAGCAAATCTTTGTAGTATGAACACGGGGACATAAATGCGAGGCTACATCCCGGACAAATCTCTCTTGCAATTGCTCGTCCATGGCAAATGTACACTACACATGGCACACATCAGATGATAGTCATGTTAGCTCTCCGTCTGAACCAGCTCAATGTCGTACTGTATCTCCCTGTCATGGAGTGCAGATCTGTGCTCACTCCTCCAACAGGTGTTTGGCGTTGCTTCCTTTTAGACACTGAGGCAAATGAGATCTTGCCAGACATACGTTGATCAGCGGCTTCCTTTGGCGTACTTGTGAACGATCATTGTCAAACTCAAGGACGACAAACTCATTCGTGAAGTATCGGAAGACACAGAGCTATTGCATTCAAAGGAGTCTCCCTCTTATATCATGAACCACGGGTCAGTGCCACCAAAATACACTACATTCTGTTGACCAAGCGCAATGAACGCCAAGCCCTCTGTATTGTATCTCATCAGCTATATATATATATATATATATATATATATATATATATTTATTTATTTATATTTATTATACTTGATCGCTGTTTCCCGCGTCAGCGAGGTAGCGCCAGGAAACAGACGAAGAAAAA
>JAYMFT010369229.1:0-21860 GCA_038088735.1 Panulirus argus
AGAGACAGCTATAGTACCGTCAGGACGGAAAAGTGAGGGAAAGGTAGAGCGACAGAAGTTGTTAGAGATGCCCTTAGATAAAGACCAGAAAGACCTATCCGTGGATCACGAGTAAAGGTTATCGCACTTCCTTTGAATAAAGGAACGCTTCGCCTCACGGACAACTCCCTTGCAGCGATTACGGGCAGTGATAAAAGCTGAATGGGAGCCAGAGGAAGGAAAGGTTTTCCATGCCCTATACGCCTGATCCCTTGCCTGAATGGCCTGAGAACAGGAACGGTTGAACCATGGATTGGATGAAGAAGTTGTCTTGAAGGAAAAAGGGATATATGCTTCCATTCCCGCAAGAATAACCTCTGTTTTGTGTTTGGCAGAGAGAGAAGCATCACCACATAGGACACAGTAATTTACCCTGGGAAAGTCAGAAAAGAAGTTACGTAAGTTATTCCAGTTAGCTTTGCTCAGGTGCCAGTATTTACGCTTAGAAAGGGCTGCTGGAGGGGGAGGTGCCGTTAGAATAGATTCATCTATGAGAGTATGATCAGATGAACTAATTGGAGGCGAGACTGTGTATTTACAGCGAAATTGCCTAGAAGTGAAAAACAAATCCAGAATATTAAGATAGTGGTCATAGTGGTCAGGTATATGGGTAGGGTGGGAGATAATTTGTTCTAAATCATTGAGAATGGAGAACGTGAGGGCTTCGATCCATCCGCCATCCGCATGGGAGGAAATCAACCATTCCCTGTGATGAACGTTGAAGTCCCAAAGGTAGAGGATCTCGGCTTGCGGGTGAGAGGATGTCACATTCTCATGGCAGGAGTTTAAATAGTTGATGAAGGATATAGAATTTGCAGAATTAGAACAATAGGCGAAACAGAGAACAAGTGTGGTAGTAGGAAAACAGATTTTGAGCCACATAACATCAAAGATTGGAGACTCAAGGTCCTTGAGGCGTGCAACAGGTGTGTTTATGTTGGAGTAAATACAAACACCACCTTTGAATTGGTAACGTGAGTGGAGATTATTGTTAGATGTGAAAAAGGGACTGGCGAGAACAGCATTAGACAACTGTGTCTCAGACAGAAGTAAGATTAAGAGAGGTACTAGACAGAAGGTGTTCAATTAAGGAGAGGATGCTAGAAAGACCACGAATGTTGGTATAGTGAATAGAAAAGGGGAAAGTCTCACAGAGAGGGAAAAGTCATGGAAGGGGCCGGAACTATTACTGCTAGAGCCTTCCCTCTCATTGGCAGTAAAGTCAGGCTAAAACCCGGAGATTCTTAGCACCCCATGACGCCGAGGACTAGGGGCCACTGATTTGACGGACACTGTCATGATGATGCTTATAAATGTTAGAGCGTATAGGAACTGACAAGAGTACTTATGTGAAAAAGTAATGATAATGAGCAGGGCATGATTAGATGTGTTGTGCTTGTAAGAACAAGATGGCAGGACTAGCCTGGTAGTCCCGTTTTGATGAGACAGGAAGTAAGACCACCGATCCTAACAAAGAGAGTGTAGGATGGTTCTGGGCCCCACTTTAATGCTTCTCAGTCAGGATGATGCTCTCAGCTAAAAACTAGAAAGATGTATCAGTTGATGACGAAGAGAGGTTATCGCGCTTTCTTTGAATAAACGAACGTTTTTCCTCGTGGATAATTACTTGCAATGAGTGCGGGCAGTTATAAAAGCTGAATGGGAGTCGGCAGAAGGAGAGTTTTTTAAAGACAGATATGCCTGATCCCTTGCCAGAATGGCCTCAGAACAGCACTGGTTGAGCGATGGACTGAAGGAAGAGGCCGTCTTGGAGGAAAAGCGAATATATGCTTCCATTCCTGCAACAGTAATCTATGTTATGCGTTTGGTGGAGACAGCAGTTTACGCAAGGAAGTCAGAAACGAATTTTCGTAAGATATTCCAGTTAGCTTTATTGAGGTGGCAATATTTACGTTTAGAAGGGGCTGCTGGAGGGGTAGGTACCCTTAAGATAGATACATTTATTAGAGAGTGGTCAGATGAATCAATTGGGAGAGATATTGTGTAAATACAGTGCGTTGGATTAGAGCTGAAAACAAGATCCAGAATATTGGGAGAGTGATCACAGTGATCATGAATATGGTTGGGGTGGGAGATGTTTTGCTCTAGATCATTGAGAATGGAGAACGTGAGGGTTTTATGCCCTCCCCCCATCATCCGTATCGGAGGAATTCAACCATTCCTTATGGAAAACGTTGAAATAATCTAAGTAGAGGATCTCGGCTTGCAGATGAGAGGATGCCACAGTCTCGTGACAGATGAGACAGTCAAAGAGAGATATAATATTAGCAGAATTAGGAGATCATTAAGTGAAGCATAGAAAAGTGTGTTAGTTGGGCGACAGACCTTGAGCCAGATAACATCAAAAACTTTGGAGACTCAAGATCCTCGAGGCTTGTAACAGGAATATGCTTGAATATGCACAGACATCACCTGTGAACCGGAATCGTGACTGGAGATTATCGTTGGATATGAATAAGGGGATAGTGAGAACATCATTAGAAAATTAGGTATCAAAAAGAAGAAAGATAGCAGAGGTACCACACGCAGATTGTGTTCAATAGAAAAGAGGTTGCTAGAGCGACCACGAATGTTGGCATAATTGTCCGTCTGCGACCACAGACGTTCAGTGTCTGTTGTACATGTATTTCCTAGCTTGGTACCCTCTACAAAGTTCGATATTTTACAATGCAACGCATTATCAATATCATTGATATACATAAGAAAGAGAACCTGTCTTAAGACTGAGCCTTGCGGTACTCCTCTTGTTACATTTAACCATTCTTTACGGCCAGTCAACCAAATTCCTAACCACCGAAGTGCAACCCCATCTATACCATATGACTTAACTTTACTAAGGAACTTTTGATGTGGAACTTTATCGAATGCTTTTTGAAAATCTAGATAGATGACATCACCTGCTTTATTTTCATCATACATGTTGATCATCTCATTAGAGAAATCAAGCAGATTTAGCAGACATGAACGTATTCGTCTAAAATTATGCTGAGAGTCATTTATTAAGTGTTGGTCCTCTAAATAGCCCTCAGTCTTATCCCCAAAGATGGTTTCCATGAGTTTACCAACTACAAACGTGAAGCTGACTGGATGATAAGTTACGGGCGGTGAATTACTACCTTTTTGAAAATAGATGCTACATTGTTTACATGTGTTTACATGAGAAAGACAGACAAGAGGAGGCCTGATTGGCCCACAACTGGGTTGTCTGTTTAAAAGAATTTAAAAGTTTAACTTGACGAGGAAATGTATTTCCGCTCAGCAATTTTTTTTTTATGTAATCACCGACTCCCCTTTGCTGCACATTAGCCGTCTACTGTCCTCGTTACCGCTGTCATTTATACAGTTTATTTCTGGCGCTTTCTCAGAGTATACCTGAATTTATAAAGTATTTGTCTAAACGACTTTTGAAGGTATTTATGGTCTTAGAATTCACTACGTCTGACGGTAACTTATTCCAGTGCTCAACACGCCTGTAGGAAAAGATTTTTCTCACATCCGTACTACATCTTCTAGCTTTAAGTTTTATTCCATTTTTCCTGGTACCCGTATTTTCCTGTATTTCGAAAAGATGTTCGTGATTTACATTATCGAACTTGTTCTGAATTTTGAACACTTGGATTAAGTCGCCTCCAAGTCTACGTTTTTTAAGTGAGAAGAGATCCAAACGTTTTAGCCTCTCTTTGTATGCCAGACTTCTAAGGGAAGGGATCAATTTTGTCTCGCGTCTTTGTACTTGCTCTAATTTTCCCTCGTCTTTTTCATAGTTTGGGAACCAAAACTGGACTGTATATTCAGTTGGTGGTCTAACTAGAGAATTATAGAGTGTGAGAATTGTGTTTGGTGTCTTGTAGTCTATGTGCTTGGCTACGAAACCTAACATTTGGTTGTCGTTTTTAATTGCTGCTTGACGCTGTTCAGCGTACTTTAGATTGTTGCTAATGTCAACACCAAGGCCCTTTTCTTCACTTTCTTTAGTTAGAGAGTTAACTTACTTTAGCAAGCTTTCATTCTTCTGGGACTTTCCTCGTAGCAAGTTACTTATTAAAGAGAGTGGTCAAGTGCTTAACTATCTCATGTTTCACCTCTTTCATTGTCTTTGAATAAAACTTATCTGGGCCTGCTGTTTTATCTTTCTTCATTTCATTCAGTGCTGATACTAAATCTTCAAGTCTTATGTCCATATGTCGCAAAATGTTTTCCCTTTTGAGCATTGGACCTGGATTCGGGACATGATCTGTATCTTTAAGCTTCTTATATGCCGCTTTCATAGACAACAGACACTTTTTTATGTCATCGTTCCACCAATTTGGCTTCGCGCTGGCTCAAATGTTCCCAACACTGCTTTGAACGTTTTACTGAAGTTTTAAGGTACGTCCATATCACTTTCATTTATGTCATCCCAAGTTTGCCACTCAAGAGCAATGCCAAGATCTGTAAAATTTGCAAGTCTAGAATCTGTATCTTTTCGGAGGTCTCATGGTGACCATCATCAAAGGCATTGTTGAAAGTTGACTCAAAAGTAATTCGCCAGTGATTGCTTGTACCAAACATTTTTTTTCCAACTTCGACATTATTAACGAGATCCTCATTTACATTAGAACTAAATCTAATATATTCTCGTCGCGCGTAGGTTTAACACTGAATTGCAGTACGGCACTAGCAAGCAGATTTAAGTAAAGTCCACTCCCCGAGCTACTGTAAAAGGAATCTCACCACTTATATAACACTGTGTAACAAAATTTTACTTTTTTCTTTTGTTCCTGGGTAATAAGTGTTACTTTATAATTGAGTATGTCTAAAAGTATAGAAAATGGGTCTTATTCCCTTGAAACATTGCTTTTATGATCAGGACAGTGATATTTTGAAATTTGTCTACTTTTCAGAACATTCCAGATAGATCCAGTGCTGAATAGCTGATATAGAACTTTCTAGAAGTTTCCAGTAATATAAAGAGTAATATAAATATAAGGACCTTGAACCAACCAGTTCGGTTTAGATCTATCTGCTTAAGTGAATACATATACATACATTTTTCTGAGATGGCATCTAGAGGCTGCAGGCATCCGGCAGACGCATTTTGCTATGTCTGCGGCCAATTTATAAAAAGAAGAGCGAAAATTTACCCCGTTGCAGCATCTGCTTAGATGTGCAAGGCTTACAAGGCATATTTCGGCATGCCTGTCGGGGAACAAGACAAATTCTGGGCACCTCATTGCACCTGCGAGCACTGCGAAAAACGAAAACTCTGGAAGGTAAGATAGACAATTGTTGCCCGTTTGGATGGCGGAATTCTATTTTATAACATTCTTTAGAATTTTTAGAATCAAGATTTTCTAATTTTATCTTTTTTTTATGTTTTCAGTGTTACTGAGGAAAAATATCTTTTATGGAATATGTATAGAAAATCTCTTACACATTAGTCATGGGTAAAATGAATTCATAACAAATATATATTTTTTTCATATAATCACAATTCTATATTGTTCTTTTGCAGGATGGTACAGAGCGGAAAAGAGAACCATGCTATGCCAAGAACTTGGCGGGAACCCACTGACCACTCAAGCATGGTGGACCCTTCCAAACGTCGGACTGGCAAGAATGCACCTGGTATCACGTATCCGTACCTTCCATCATCCATTGCACCGGTGCCACACGACCCTGAGCTCCCCGTACCCACTCCTCCGGAGAGAGAGCAGCCGTCGTCAGAACAGCAGCAAGCCAGGGGGGAAGGAAGACGTTGTAGATCTAGATTACAATTTTAGAGCTGCAGCTGAAGAGAGAAACCCATACTACCACAATCAAAAAGACCTCAACGACTTGATCAGAGATCTTGGTCTCACAAAGTCCAATACCGAGCTTTTGACGTCTAGGTTCAAGCAGTGGAATTTGTTGGATGAAAGTGTGCAAATCGCAGATCAGAGGAAGCGTCATCTAGGTTTTTCAAGCTTCTCCATCTGTCAAGTCGGGCTCTGCTTCTGCCACAATGTAACCAGTCTGTTCGAGGCAATCGGAATCGCATGTAACCCGAACGAGTGTCGCCTCTTTAGTAACAGCTCATCCAGGAGCCTCAAAGCCGTGCTGCTCCATAACGAGAAAAAGTACCCGTGTCCTCCCCTGGCTCACTCGGTGCACCTCAAAGAAGAATACAACAGTGTCAAGACCTTAAAAGACGCCTTGAAGTATAATGAGTACAACTGGGAGGCTACAAAATGGTGACATTCCTGATGGGTCTTCAAAGCCGGTTTTACCAAGTTGCCCAGCTATCTTTGCCTTTGAGACAGCAGGGATACCTTGACGCACAACCACAGGCGGGACTGGCCACAGCGGACCGAATTCTCTGTGGGGATGAACAAAGTCAAGTGGGAGCCACTGGTGGACCCCCGGAAGGGGTTGTTGCCACCACTGCACATGAAATTAGGTCTCATGAAACAATTTGTCATAGCTCTAGACAAGGAGTCTGCAGCCTTCAAGTACTTCTTCCATAAGCTGTCTGACAAAGGTCAAAGCCGGTGTCTTCACAGGTCCACAGATGTAGAAGATCCTGGAGTGCAAGAAATTCCCCAAGAAAGAAGCTTGGTACAGCTTTGTCGCAGTGGTTCGGGGCTTCCTTGGCAATCACAAGGCCGAAAACTATGTGGAGCTGGTTGAGACTATGGTGAAGAACTACGGCAAAATGGGCTGCAGAATGTCCCTCAAAGTCCATATCCTTGACGCTCATCTTGATAAATTCAACAAGAACATGAGAGCGTATTCGGAGGAGCAAGGCGAGCGCTTCCACAAGGATATACTGGACTTTGAACGCCGCTGCCAATGAACATATAACGGGAACATGATGGGAGATTATATTTGGAGTCTAATTCGTAAAAGTGATTTACAATACAATCGTAAAGTTCGAAAAACTGCTCACTTCTAAATCTTTTGTGATTACTTTTGTTTAACATTAGTTTAGATACATGATAATCTTGATTCAGATGTTCTTGTTTTCTGACTTTATATGAATAAAATTGTGCAAATTCGCCAGTTGTCCAGTTGGAAATAGGTAAATTTCAAAATATCACTGTCCTGGTCACAAAACCAAAGTTTGAAAGGAATAATAGCCTTTTTTCTACTTATTAAGCATAAGCAATTAGGAAATAACTCTCACCACACAGGAACAAAAATTTTGTTAAACTAATAGTATGTTAAAATCTCCTATTATGATTACATGGTTTTCATTTCTAATTTCTCTTGTCTATAATCATATAGACTTTCGTCTACCTCTGGTGTCTGTGCTGGAGGCCTATAAACTAATCCTGCTGATATTTTCTTTTGAAACTTATCTTTGATTTCTACAAAAGTGAAGGCGATTTGATCAATAGCAGCAACATTTCTCACCACGGGATTTATATCAGCGTTCACAAAAAGAAAGACACCACCGCCAACTTTATTTCCTCTTATCAACCTCACCCATAAATGGCATATTTAGCAAGGAAAACTCTATTTCAAATATCTAGCCAAATTCCGAAATTCCATTTATATCATAATTTTCTTCTAACACAGTTGTCTTAAACATCAAATGTTTGGTACGTGTTTACATAGAATATTCTAATACATGACTAAGACTTTTTTTCGTTGGTATGTAAATGCTTGCTACGTGATGAATGATGTATCATCATCCTTCATCACAGTTGTGATAATTAGTTTCTATTTCAACATATATCTTATACATTTTCGTTAACAGTGTTCCTTTTCACACCAGTGATGACGACTCAACTCTGTGTTCCTCTGTCTTTGTACTACCTTTAACTCTGTTCCTTTCCAGTATTAGACAAAGAAAATACCTCTCGGTCCACTGACACACGTCTTTGGCTCTTATGAGAGCTTCATTATTTTCTTTTCAATGATCGTTTCACAATGATTCATCAAGTGATACTAACATCTCCATTCAAACCACTGACAAACAAACATGAAAAAAAATCTCAATTTACACCACCTTTAAACACAAAATAACTACACCACACACGATCTAAGAATCAATCCCACGATATTCCTATCAAAAATAATTCTAGCTTTAAGCAATTCACGGACTGCATCCCTTCCTTTCTTCTTTGGTTTTCCTTCTTCTCTCTGTGACTTTAATTATATCATTATACACCTCTAATTTTTCATTTGCCATACGTTCTACATGGTATTGCCATCTTGAAAGACTATCATCCATGAGTAGATTTCTCGATATAAACCCACAATATATCCTTAAACATATTCTTCACGCTTTGCTGTGTCTGTTCCCCTAATATATACTATACTATGCAAATCGTCCATCTCTAATGCTTTAATATCTTTCCTGCAATATCTCCAGCCATAAGAGCAGAAAATCATCATTACGTTAACTTTTTGCGCTTTTTATACTTAAATTCTCCCCATTTCATAGGGTCTCCAATTCCTTGCCCTGATGTCCATTGCAATCACACCTGTGCAGACTGTGGTCAACATGACATTGTTAACAAACGAGTCAACATGCCATTTGACCCCACTTGGGCAGCAACTAATTCAACCCATTTAGTTCAGTGTTCCTAGTTATGTGTGATGATCTCTGACTACTGACGCTTCCTGTGTTATTCTCCAGTTGATTCTCAAAAAGGGATTGCAGCTAGTTAGGTGAGATATTGTTGGCAGCGTTTACAAGATACCACATTAGACCTCTTTACCAGTCACATCACTGGTAACTAGTAAATTCGGCCCAACATATATGACCATTTAAAGCGCTTTTTGCAAATCTTGCGGAAACTGGGCGGCGGGTGAGTAAATAGATACTCTTCTGTCCATATGACTGATTTGAGGCTACAGATGTCCATGTTTTGAACGGAAGGGATGAGGCGGTGTGGCTTCTGACGTGAAAGCCTCTTCGTCATTAACTGGGATCCGCCATTGTGACGGTCTTACCTTACATAGAGTTACATTAGCGTCAGCGTCTGACATACGCTTGTCGGGAGACATCCAGCTGGTTTACACCCTGTTACCTTGCTTCTTTATCTTGGATGAGAATCGCTGATGTGATGGCTTTCAGGACAGATACCTCGTCGCCAGCTACCGTCGAGCATTTACCAGGGGTCGTTCAGTCGGACTTATCCCAGTCATCCTACCTGTTTGTTGTCGCTTAGGCTTGCTGATGTGATGGGATTCCCTTAAGGACACTTACCTCAGCGCCAGCGCCTGTCCAGTGTCCCAAGGAGTCTTTAAACCAGGCTGAACCTCCTCACGCTACCTCTATTTGCATGGCTCTCGCTCTTATGATGGTATTGCTTCACGACTGTTATCTTGGCGCTAATGCACGTCTAGAGTTCGCTGAACGTCTTTCAGGCAGACATACCCTTCTTTCCTGCTATTTCAATTGTCAGTGCGGACTCGCCCGTGTGAACACAGTCTCATAAGGAGAGTTATTCTGGGGCCAAAACCTGTTCGGAGTCATTCCTCTGGGCCCATCCCTGTTACACTCTATTTTATTCCTGTTCCTAACTGTGAGAACCTCGATACCAGTGTGCACCAGATGCCGTAGGGCCAAGTTTTTGAAATGTTTCCGGGTGTCACATAAGTTCTGAGTCATCGATGTCGACGCCTCCTGCCGATACCACTTACTGAGAGATTCCTAGTTTACTGAAGCTGCTGGTGACCATTAGGGTTCTGCCGTATGAGTGCACGAAGTTGTTTAGCATATCACAACTTATCCTGCAACCTGGTACTCTCCCAATAAGCTGTGCTCTTGAATCTGTAATTCTAAGATTTTTGTTGTTTACTGGTTGAATGTTAGCAGGGAAATTCTTCTTTCACTCCCCAAGTAAAACAATATTTGACCGAGTTGAATTAAGGACCATAACTGTCTGTATCGATGTGATTGACCAGAGGACTCCTCCGATCCTCACTGGTGAGTGGTCAGAGGACTCCTCCGATCCCCATTGGTGAGTGGTCAGAGGACTCCTCCGATCTCCCCTCGTGAGTGACCAAAGGACTCCTCCGATCCCCACTATTAAAAGCTAGGCTAGTATCCCACTCACCATTGACCTTAAACCCTGACACCATACAACAAGGTGTCGGTGCACCTCTTTATCCCCCGCCTTGCATGACTTCTCTGTCAGTTCTAACTTTCCGATTGTCTTCTTTTCTGATCATATCCGACAAAATCATGAACTCATTTATAACTAGTTGCTCTCCATTTAAACTAATATTTGTTGTGACAGTTTATATCAATTAAAAACACGAATGTCTCTCTTATTTGCATTTACAATCAATATCCCCCGCTAAACACGTCCACAAACTGACCCACCAAACTGACCAACTTCTCTGATTCAGTTAATAAAAGTAAACCATCCGCCTAAATCTGTAATATCCAATATGATTCAATATGGTTCAGCAAAAACACTGCAATCACAACACATCACCCTCATCCCACACGATACCCAATACGTAAAAAAACAAATTAACCGATCAGCCTTTGCACTCTCCCACATTCATCCCACACCAGTAACTCATACTATCCGTTGCAATTGCTACGGAACGCATATAGAGATTCCTTTATGTGCACCATAAAGTCAAAATTCCCTAGAGTGCTTTCTTATTAGTTTTGTCATTATGCCAATTCCATATTTGTAAATATTGAAAAAAGATTAGTCTTTTCTCTAGAACTTTCCCCACTACCTACTCATTTGTAGAGTTTGTCTACACATCCTCCTTCCAGTCCATAAAGGTTTCCTTAACCCTTGTAGTACTATTTTGTTTTTCTTTGTTGAAGGCTCCACTTACGGACGAATGTCCACATCAAGGCCAGGCCTTAATTGAAAAATAGAGAGAGTTGAGAAACGGGAAAAAGAAAGACAGGGAAAGTATTTACGAATTTTTGAGAAAGTGAGAGACATGTCCTTTGAAATGAGCCAGGTCATAGTTATTGGGAAAGACATAGGAAGGTAGAGAGTTCCAAAGTTTCGACGTGTAGGGAAAGAAGCAGTTAACAAAACGGCACATCCTTGAGTTGCCGATGGCCACACAATACTCATGCGACGCAGCAGCTTGCCGAGTATTGCTTGGTCTAGTTAGTGGTGGAGGCACACAAGCAGTTAGCTATCGGGAGCAAAAGCCAAAGTAAAACCTATAGAAGAGGGAAAGTGAACCAACATTGCGGCGCAGGGCAAGGGGGTCAAGTTTGGAAGTTAGCCTTGGACAGTTTATAAGTCGGACCGCTTTCAACTCTGTCAAGTAAGGAAACAGAGCTAGAACCACCCCAAATGTGAGAGCAGTATTCCACACAAGGACGAATCAATTCTTTTTATAAACGGAGCAACTGTTCAAAAGAGAAAAAACTTACATCTAAACAGGACACCCAGTTTCTTAGAGGCAGACTTAGCTATTCCCATAATATGGGGTTTCCAAGAAAGAGTGGATGTTGCGGTAATACCAAGTATGTTCATAGAGTCAAGAGGTGGAATTACAGAACCGTCAAAGGAGATACGAAAATTGTGTGGAGTTTTCGATAGAGAGATAGGTAGAAATTGGGTCTTGGAGGCATTAACTTAACTAGATTTTGTGTACCCCACTAAGATATCCTGTCCAAGTCTGAGTTTACTGTGGAAGTTGTGTTAAGGTGAGATGCAGATCGAGTGAGAGAAGAGGGAGCAGAACTGAAGGATGTGGATGAATGCAGCGTTGAGTCATCAGCGTATGAGTGCATTGGGTTAATATATACCTGAGCCAGGTACCCATTTTATTGACCAACCCCTAGGGGTGGATGAATAGCTGGGTTGACTATAGACCGACTGCCATAACCAGGATTCAAACCTTTGCGCTCAACTGACTGAATAGAGAGAATACTCTGTAGAAGTATTAAGATGCCCCCTGGAAAGAGAATTAAATCCTGTGAAAGCAAACTAAGTGACTTAAATTTTTATAGCTAAGAAAGAAAAAGGTTAAAAGTTAATGTTATACAGGTATTTATAATTACTATAAGTTTTGATAATCTCGATCAAAGAAACTACTTAAGCGTTGATTAAATTGAATCCATTTGTATTAATGGATAGAAACTTATGGACAAACGTTGCCTTCATTAAGGTGAAATTTTTTTTTTCAACAGAATTGTGAACATATGGATTGATTCACCTGTTAAATTAGTTGAAACCAGTACCACAGATGCGTTTAAGAATAGACTTCATAAATATTTTGCTTTAAGTCCATGACTGACATTATTTGCTCATTCTTAGTTACATGAAAAGTTTGCAGGTTTTTCTCTGTAAAACGTCTGAATGTCTTTTTGCTCTTACTGCACCAACGTGTGTGTGTGTGTGTGTGTGTGTGTGTGTGTGTGTGTGTGTGTGTGTGTGTGTGTGTGTGTGTGTGTTTTAACAATCACAAGCAGCCTTAAAAGGACCAAATGGTCTGTTGCTATTTGAATACCTTTGTATTTCATTATGAAAAAAAGTAGACATGAAACACTATTTTGCAGGTCTGGGATACTGAGCGTGGTGAGCAGATATGCAAGGTGTCTAATTCTCCAGATGATTCCCTCACTTGTGCTGCTTGGCATAAGGTCCTGCCTCTGTTGTTCTTTAACTTGAGAATAAATCTCAAGTTGCTTCATTTGTTTGAACTTCACATATGAACCTTTTCAAGGCTTTACATATCAGATATTTAAAATGCTTATAAAAGTCATAATGAACTGCAATAAGATATTTATGATAATTTTCACGTATTTTTAGTGTTCTAACTTTTTCACTAAATATTTCATATTTTTATAGGACTCTCGGAAATTTGTTTGTGGTGGAATGCGAGGGCAGTTTTATCAGTGTGACTTGGAAGGTCACATTCTTGACTCCTGGGAAGGGGTAAGAGTACAGTGCCTGGCAATACAGAATGATGGAAAAACTGTCCTTGCGTCAGATACCCATCATCGTATTAGAGGGTATGTCTTTGATGAGCCACAGGATCATAATATGTAAGTAAGAGCAATTTTAAGATTCTTTTCATTCATGTTTACTTGATGCCATTATATACATCCTTTTAGACATAATTAATCTGTCAAATTTGGCATATTTGATTGCAGTGGAACATTGTCTCCTTTTAAACAGATTATAGGGAAAAAACATTCTACTGATGCCAAATATTTATAGTAGTCATACTGTAGAAATGTCAAAGTAACTTATTGTTAAGCACTAACGTTTCCAAAAACAGGAAAGAATTCAGCTCATTGCATTGAAAGTTAGCTGCATCATAGAAATGAAAATTATTTATATTTATTTTATTATACTTGATCGCTGCTTCCCGAATAAGCAAGGTAGCAAAAAGAAACAGACGAAGAGAGTCTCTCTCTCTCTCTCTCTCTCTCTCTCTCTCTCTCTCTCTCTCTCTCTCTCTCTTTTTTTGCTCCAGTCACGGACATATATACATATATGCACAATATATACATATACATACCAACATATATACATACATGTACATACACATGCATGTACACATATACATGTACATATTCATACTTGCTCACCTCCATCCATTCCTGGCGCCACTGTGCCCCACAGGAAGCAGCGTCGCCACTCCATCGCCACATTCGCTCACACTCAGTCTCTAGCTGTCATGTGTAAAGCACCAAAACCATAGCTCCCTATCCACATCCAGGACCCATAGACCTTTCCATGGTTTATCCCAGATGCTTCAAGTGCCCTGGATCAGTTCATTGACAGCACGTCGACCCCAGTATACCACATCATTCCATTTCATTCTGTTTCGTGCATGCCCTTCACCCTTCTGCATGTCCAGGCCCAGACTGCTCAGAATCCCTTTCACTTCATCCTTCCATCTCCAATTTGATCTGCTTCTCCTTGTTCCCTCCACCTCTGACACATATACCCTCTTTGTCAATCTTTCCTCACTCATTCATTCCATATGTCCAAACAATTTCAACAAACCCTCTTCTGCTCTCTCAGCCAATCTTTTTATTACTAGAAATCTCCCTTACCCTTACATTACTTACTCGATCAAACCATCTCACACCATGTATTGTCCTTAAACAATTCATTTCCAACACATCCACCCTCTTCCATACAACCCTATCTGTAGCCCATGCCTCGCGACCACATAATATTGTTGGAACTACTATTCCTTCAAACATACCCATTTTTGCTCTCTGAGATAATGTTCTCTCCACATGTTTTTCATTGCTCCCAGAACTTTTGCCACTCCCTCACCCTATGACTAGATGTAATAAGAAATAAAGAAATGGAAGGAAGATTAGGATTGTGAAAAGAGTGGTCTGTAGATATTGAAATTCAAAGATAGTGTGGCCATATAAATAGAATGGATATAGGGAGAAAGAGGATATGCACCTGTAGGGGAAGAGAATTAGTGTAGAGAAGGATTAGTTAAGGAATGCATGCTAAAGAAATGTTATTGTATAGAAATGTAAGATGATGTGTAAGGACTTTCCTTGCATTTAAGTCATACTGCTTTGTGTTAGAAAAGATGCACCAAATGTGGTTGGATTAATGTATTTTAATTGTTAGTTGATTTGTGTTGAAGATGATAATGGTTTATCTTTTTTGAAGAAAGTATTTTATTGGTTTTTAATTGAAAAATTTCTCTATAGTATTATTATCCAAGCTGCAATAATGGTATTGTATCGAATGATTTCCGTGTAATTTTCTAGCTCATCTGAAATAGGGATGATTCATTGTTCATTATTTTGTATGATGTCAGAATATACTTCCTTTTATTGTGTATGGTGTTAGAGACTTAATAGGATGATTAACTGAATGGTGGTTTTGGTTGACTGAAATACATGCTCTTGTTGACTGTAACAAAGATTGCATGCTGTGTAGAGTAACACATAAGCAAGAGTGTGGTTTGTAATTATAGTATTCATGTCTTTGTTTTCTTATAAACTGATTCTTCTTTACAGCATTCAAGAGGACCATAGCATAATGTCCTTCACCCTGGATAACACAGGCAACTATGCCCTACTTAATGTGGCTAATCAGGGAGTTCACCTGTGGGACCTACGCAATCGAACTTTAGTCCGGAAGTTTCGAGGCCTTACCCAGGGTCACTATACAATACACTCGTGCTTCGGTGGTGATAACCAGGACTTCGTTGCATCTGGAAGTGAAGGTAAGTCAACACACACTTTTGCACTTTTTATGTGAAAGTAAAGAAAAATTCATATACCTTAGTTTTACATCACTATCCAGTATATTGCAATGGGCTATATAGGAGGAACATACATTAAAGAAAATGCATCGAACACCATGCTTATGATATATCTGCATATCTAGATATATTTCAGTACTTTTATTACAAGTATTTTGTTATTCAGTCTTATGTTAGCGTTGGGTTATTTCTATGTAAATGCACTCCTACCACACAGATTTTTGCATGCCCTTATCATCTTTGCTCTATCTCGGTTATTGTAGGAACAGGTCCTTTGTTAAAACAAGACCCTTAGTTTCCATATTACTGGCTCTGCTGTGTTTCCTTAGGCCACATTTAGCTTTTTTAAGAATTTCTATTGAAGCCATTGGCATCCTACTTTGCTGTTGTGCTGTAACAAACCCCTTCTTCAAAAAATTTAGAGGACATGATCGAGGTTTGGAAATATCCTACAAGTAAACTTAGGGGTTGGTGAAAAGGCTAGAGTTAAGGAAGTTGTAGCACTACTCCTGAAGCAGGAGTTGTGAGAGTGTGTGAAAGAGCGTAAGGAAGTGAAGTGTAGACTGATGTAGGTAAAAATGAAAGTGGATGGCAGGTGTTTATGCACCTGGCCATGCGAAGGAAGATCTTGAGAGGTAAGTGTTTTGAGAGCAACTGAGTGAGTGTGGCATTGGTTTCGAGGCAAGAGACCAGATATTAATGATGGATGGTTTGAATGCAAAGGTGAGTAATGTGGCAGTTAAGGATATAATTGGGGGGCATGGGGTATTCAGTATTATGAATGGAAGTGTTTTACAGCATGTGGTGTTGTGTGCTGAAATAGGATTAATTGTTGGGAATATGTGGTTTATGAAGAGGGACATACTCAAAATATACAAATGTGATTAGGAAAGATGGTCAGTGGGCATTATTGGATTACATATTAATTGACAGATGTGCAGAAGAGAAATTTTGGATGGAAATGTGCTGAGAAAGGCAGCTGATGGAATGTCTGATCACTATCTTGTGGAGGCAAAGATGAAGATTTGTAGTGGTTTTAGGAAAAGAGGAAACATTATTGGTGATACTCTAGTGGTAAAAGTGATTAAGCTAGGAAAAGAGACTTGTCTGAAGAAATACCAGGAGGGATAGAGGGTAGAATGGCAAAAGGTGAAAGTAAATGAAGCAAGGGGAGTGGATGAGGAATGGGAGGTATTTAAGGAGGCAGTGCTGGCATGCAAAAAGTGGGAGATGGGCAGATTAAAAAGGGTAGTGAGTGGTGGGATGAAGTAAAGTTAGCAGTGAAAGAGAAAAGGGAGGTATTTGGGTGGTACTTACAAGGAAGGTTTGCAAATGATTGGGGAATTTTTATAAGAAAGCAGCAGGTGTTCAAGAGGAAGGTGCAGGGATAGACAGGAGGGCGAATGATAGCTGGGGTGATCGAGTATCAGTAAACTTTAGGGAGAATATGGAGATATTTTGGATGGAGGTAAGTATTGTGCAAAAAAGCAAGTTAACAAATAGGAACATCGGTGAAGGGGACAAAAAGGGATGTTATATCAGGTAGTGATGAAGTGAGGACGAGATGGAGTGAATATTTTGAAGGACTGTTGAATGTGTTTGATGACTGGATGGCATATGTAGGGTGTTTGGGTTGAGGTGGTATGTGAAGTGAGAGAGTCATGGAGAGAGATTTGGTGAAGAGAGAAGATGAGAAAGCCTTACATAGAATGAAATGTGGTAAGGTGGCTGGAGTGGATGGTATTGCTGTTGAATTTGATAAGATATGAGGTGACTGTTGTTGATGGGTTAGTTAGGATTTTCAGTGAATGTATGCATTATGGTGAGGTGACTGAAGCTTGGCAGAATGCATGCATAATACCATTCGACAAAGGTAAGAGGGGTTAAAGGTGAGTTTTCAAACAACAGGAGTAGAATTATGTTAAGTATACAAGTTAAGTTGTTTGAGAGGGTAGTAATTGAGAGAGTGAAGGCATGTACAGAGCTTTAGATTAGGGAGGAACAGTGTGATTTCAGAAATGGTAGAGGATGTGTGGATCAGGTGTTTACTTTGAAAAATGTGAGTGAGAAATACTTGGAGCAGAGATGGATTTATATGTGGCATTTATAGATCTTGGGAAAGTATATGATGGGGTTGATAGAGATACCTTGTTCCAGAAGGTCTTAAGAATATATGGTGTAGGAGGAAAGCTGCTGGAAGCAGTGAGAAGTTTTTATGAAAGGTGTAAGGATCGAAGTAAAGGTTGGTGTGCGACAGGGTGTATGATGTTCAATTTGTTTATGGATGGGGTAGTGAGGGAGATAAATGTGAATCTTGGTTTATTTGCACATACATCTTCCATGTTTCTGCTCCCAAAGGACTAAAGGGAAGTGAGTTATATATTGTTTAGTAATGATATAGCACTGGTAGCAAATTTGGAAGAGTGTGTGAAAGGAGGAAGTTGAGCTTTGATGTGAATAAATGCAAGATTATTAGGTTTAGCAGGGTTGAGTTTGCATGGAGAAAAATTTGAGGAATTAAAGTGTTTTAGATACCTGAGAGTGGACGTGGTAGTGAATGGAACCATGGAAGCAGAAGTGAGTGATAGGGTGGGTGAGGGGGCAAGGGTTGTGGGAGCACAGAAGAATGTGTTGAAAGAGAGATCATTATCTGGGTGGGCAAAAATGGATATGTTTGAAGGTATAGTAACCCCAACAATATTTTATGGATGTGAGGCATGAGCTGTAGATGAGGATGTACGGAAGAGGATGGATGTGGTGGAAATGAAATGTTTGAGGACAGTATTTGGTTTGAGGTAGTTTGATTAAGTATTAAAAGGGTAAGAGGTGAGGTGTGATGATAAAAAGTGTGTTTGAGAGAGCTAAAGAGGCTGTGCTAAACTTATTTGGACATATGGAGAGAATGAATGAGGAGAGATTAACAAAGAGGATATATGTCAGAAGTGGAGAGTACAGGAAGGGGGAGACCAGATTGGAGATGGAAGGTTGGATTGAAAAAGATTTTGAGTGAAAAGGGCCTGAACATGCAGGAGGGTGAAAGGCATGCATAGGATAGATTGAATTGGAACAATGTGGCATACAGGAGTTGACATGCCGTCAGTGGACTGAATTGGGACGTGTGAAGTGGCCGGGGTAAACCACGGAAAGGTCAGTGGGGTCTGGTTGTGGACAGGGAGCTGTGGTTTTGATGCATTATGCATGATAGCCAGAGAATGGATGTGAGCAAATATGGCCTTTCTTCATCTGTTTCTGTTACTGTCTCGATAATGAAGGAAGTGGCAATCAAGTATTTAAAATTGTACATATATATTTTCTTATACCCACATTGTTCTGTAGTTAACTTCAACTTACTTTCAGTTATGTAGTCTGAAATCATTTATAATCCAGAAAATTCCTAGATCAGGATATGACTTGGTTCCAAGCATTATGAAGTGATAAGGATAACATGGTATTTTCTTTGGTAAATCACTTACAGTTGGCATTCCAAAATTAATGAGAAGTACTTGATCTAGGCCTACATTTCCTCGATCCGTCACATAGTATTTCCATTTTTTCAGTAAAAAATGCCTAACATTTTCTTTTCCCCTGACCAAGAACATTTTGAAGCTGTGCTTGTGCTCTTGTCTTTGTGAAAGGAATGATCCAGCTTTCCACGACATAATCCAAAAGCAAGAGTGGAAAAAACTTATGCACCACTTTCATTAGTGTCACTTAGATCAGAGCAAATAATGATACCATCTTTTGGCTGGCATGCTCTCTTCCATGGTTGAAAAGTTGATGTACTTTAGTGGGAAGTCTTGGAAGTTCTGAATATGCATAATATGTTTAAAATCTGATTTTTGGATCTAAGATACTTGCATATAAGTGCATGCTACATAAAAGTGCCTTCCTGTCCACACCTAATATGTATTTTTGGCCTCAACCACATCAAAACTTATGGGCCACTGAACTTATGGAGTTTCGGAGAGTTTTCAGGGTTGAGTAGATGCTGTATGTTTAGGTTTTGGAGATTCAGTCATCAGCATTAGTCAGTCATTAAGTTGATAGTGCTTTGTTGCTTTGCTTCTGAAAGGTAGAAAAGGCTGTAACATATATAACCTGAATCTGTAAAGTTACAAAACCAAGTCTTTCATGTTTGGAACTGATGTATTTATTTTTGATGAATGAGAAGTTATTTTTCTCAGTGAATGTTAATATATTATGTCAAAATATAGCAGTGATTATTCTGTATTTTGTTTTACATGATTTTTTTTCATGTTTTAGATAATAAGGTGTACATATGGCACCATCGGAGAGAATTGCCTGTTGTTACTCTTGTCGGACATACCCGGACGGTTAACTGTGTAACATGGAATCCTCGATACCCTGCCATGGTTGCATCTGTGTCAGATGATTCCACTGTTCGGATATGGGGACCAGCGCCACAGTACCGGGGGTCATCATCAACACAAAATGGCACTAGTGCCAGCTCCAATGGTAAAGTGTAAATTCAGTTTTAAATCTTTTGTGAATACCAAATGATATGACTCATACTGCTTTTAGAAAAATCAAGGTGGTTTTCTAGTTTAAGCACCATTGATTTCCTACTGGAGCCAAGTATAGATAAGATGTTCTTGCTATGGTATCCAGTGTTTTTCAGTCTATGATAAAATGTACAAGAAGAGCCGACACCATATAGTAGAATTTTATTTTCCTGTCCTTTTTTGGCATCTCAATAATTACATATTCAGTTTTGATTTCGGTATCCTAAATATATCATTTGTACAGTGGAAAGTAATAACTTGTGCTCATAAAAAGATGTATACTCTTTACATTAGCTGAGTCCAGTAGGCTTAGATTATGGTTAGCTTTCCTTCTAGTGTTGTCCATGACAAGAAATGTAAAGAGTTGAACAGATTACTTGTGTCACATGCAAGGCAGCTTATTTATTGGTAGTGAAATGAGAATTGGTGGAAATATTATTTGGAAGATATCGACAACATTTGAATGACATTTAATGGCTAAATATGGAATTTTCTTCAAGCTATGAGCCAGGTTAAATCCCAGATTTAACTTTTTTATAAGTGGCATAAAAATCAAACTAGAATTTTGGGTCATATGGAGCGTAAAAGTGGTGCTTGGAACCATCCTACACTCTCCATGTCAGGATTGCTGGTCTTACTTCCTGTCTCATCAAAACAGGACTGCTGGGCTAGCCCTGCCATCTTCTTGCAGGCACCACACACCTAGTCATACCTTGCTTATTAGTACTACTTTTTTCACATAAGTACTCTTGCCAATTCCTATCTGCTCTAACATGTATAAGCATCATAAAAAAAAAAAAAAGATACTTGGAATTAATTGTATAAGTTCATGGCTGAAGGTTGAATTTTCTCCACAGGTTCAGTCACTGGTTAGACCTATTTTAAGTGGCATAACTAAGGCAAATCCTAACTTGAATATTGGGTTTTATAACTTTCAATTCTATAGATGCTGGGGAAAAAAATTTTAATTTTCATGAGATCTGTATCAGGTTTAGAGTTTTCAAGTTGTGACCATGGTTAATGTGAAGTTATGCTCCCAATAGTAGATGAGTGGATGGATGGACAAACAAGGACAGTAGAAAGAAAAAGTGATCTATTCATATCTGCCATGCTATGCAGGTGACCCAATAATGAAGTTAAGTAACAGAGGGAAGTATCAAGAACATTTTAGTACTGCCAAGAAGTCAACAGCAAAAGAAATAGACGAGGCAGGAATAAGGGGGCAACTCCTTTGATGGACAAAAGATTATCTTAGTGGAAAGGAGCAAAGGACACATTTCAGAGGAGCCTTCTCCAAATATGGGGAGATCACCAGTAGAGTACCACAGTGCTCTGTTTTAGGACCATTACTTTTTGATTTAAGATGAATTGCCAGAGGGTATGGACTCCTGCCTGAATATGTTTACAGTTAATGCAAATTCATGAGGGAAGTGAAAAGTGAGTAGGATTGCATCAATTTATAAGTAGACCTAGACAGGCTCCAAAGTTATTTTGATACATATTTGATGAAATTCAATCCAAGCAAATGTAAAGTAATGAAAGAAGGCCTCAGTATGACTGGTATCTAGCAGAAAATAAGCTTCAGGACTCTGTGTGAGAGTGACTTGGAAATTGACTGCTTCCATAACCTGTCACCAGAGTCTCACATTAGGAGAATGGCAAAGGAGATAAAATGTCAGCTGGTAAATATTAGAATAGCTTTCAAGTATATGGATAGAGAAATAATTAGCAAGCTGTTCATATACTACATAAGGCCAAAACTAGAATACTCCTCTAAGATTTGGTCTCAGTCCACAGGAGGGCATCAAAGATGGAACCAGAATTAAGAGAGCTGAGTTACAGGGAAAGGTTAGAAGTCTTGAATTTGCTCACCATGGAAAAGAGAAGAGTGACCTGATCATAACCTTTAAGTTTTCAAACCAGCTTGATGAGTAGACAATGAAAAGTTCTCCTGAGATGTTGGGTTAGGACAACTGGAGAACATATTGTGAAATTAAGCAAGATACCTGGGGATAGGGGTGTAAGAATACTTCCCCCATATTCCCTGCGTGTCGTAGAAGGCGACTAAAAGGGGCAGGAGCGGGGGGCTGGAAACCCTCCCCTTCTTGTATTTCA